>JAGSMP010003139.1:0-14165 GCA_029286625.1 Parnassius orleans | reverse complement strand
TCAGTATTTTCATGATTTTTGTGTGAAATATCGTTTCAAATAACTGTAATAACATGATGGAGCGTGATAAAGTTAATGTGAAAGGATGTTTTTTTCCTCAGGATCGAATTTCTTTGTGACCCATCATCATAGGTATCCTTAGTACTATCATCTGTCTTCGTTTTCAGGAGCGTTCAAAAATACCCTGTATATTCATTCCCATAATGCATTCACATTCATATCTTTTGCCAAATCGTGGGCAGTCTATAATTAAATGTTCGATTGTTTGTTCTGTACTGTCATCACATATGCAGTATGGGGATGATGAAGTTTAAATCTAAAAGATAGGCCTTGTTGCCTGGCCAGTAAACAACTGAGTTGGTTAGGTTAGGTTAGGTTAGGTTAGGTTAGGTTAGGTTAGGTTTCCCCAGAACGGGTTCCCCTTGTCGTGGCGGGGGAGGCTTGTGCCGTGGCTTGGTCGACCGCGGTGAACAAAGAGAACCCCTGGCTGGCCCGAGGTGTGAGGCCGGCCCGGGTGGCCACTCCGTGTGGGCTCGGGCCCACTGGATGTGTGTCGGTGGGCTGCTGCGGAAGGTTGGTCTGCTCACCCGCTGCAACCGAGGTGGAATCGCGGAGGAAGTTGTTGGTATGGCGATGCGCCACTCTCTCCGCGACTCAGACGGGGCCGCACCGTTGATGCGGTGGTGGTGGGCAGGTGTCCGTATTGCGAGGCGCCGCTCTCCCTACCCTCCGCGGCCGAAACTTGGTTGGCGGGCCAGGACCAGATCCGCCGTTGGGGCCGCGGAAACGCGCTACTGGCAACTCTTCCGGCCCCATGAATGGGTCAGGGGCGAGGACTTGGAAGTCCCGCCCCTCTTCGATGGACCCGAGGCGGAGGCGCGAGCGGGTGTCGCTAGATACGGTGAAATACCGAGTGCAGTTATTAGTATTCCGAAAACTATTAAGTAATAATAAACTATTAAAACTATCAAACAAACATTACTAAACTTCATTAATTTAGAAAGTTATAAGTGTAAAAAGAAAACTGTGCTATAACAACTGTGAAACTTTTATACTATTATGTGAACATTTTTAAATCCAGTTATCTTCATAACCGCCATTCCGCCACATACGTTCTAATAAATTGGACTTTGAACTCTCAGCGTTTTGTTACCGATAAGCCAGAGTTGAAGCTACTAACGCCATCTATTGAAACTTACTTGAACCACGTAATACCAAAAGCCCACTGTTACAAGTTGACAATCGATTACTATTTACTTATAACCTATTGCGCCATCTACTAGATTAACCCGAAAACTCAACATTACACATCGAACAAAAACTGCTAATTACTTTCCATATCCGACATACACCACAAGAGGGCGGCATAAGAATTATTTAGGAAGAAATACTTTGCAATTATGTCGACGGCTGTGTGTGCTGGTTGTAATCAAAAACTTCATAAACGGGAACAGCTTACCTGTAAATACTGCCACAATACATACGATTTAGACTGCGCAAATGTAACCCCACAGCGGTTCAATAACATAATGTCAGCAGAAAGAAAGGCCGCATGGAAATGTCAAGCTTGCTATTGTAAGCAACCAAAGAAAAATAACACAAACACGCCAATACGCCCTTGTGAAAAATCTCCTGTAGCTGTTATATCCCAAATTAATAAAGACAACATTACATTAAGAAGAACCCCAAATAATCCGCATAATGACACTAGCGACTCGGACGATATTGACCTATTAGGTGATACTGTTATTACTCAGACCTCCACAAACCCAAGTGCAAAATCTGATGAAAACTTACTGCAAACTCTAAGTGCAATAATACAACAAAAGTTAAAAGAAAATAACAGATCACTAATAAATGAGTTGCAAGGTACGATACACAGAAATTAATAAAGCCATTACATCGTTAAAAGAAGATATTCAGCAAAAAACAGAAATCCTAAATTGTCAAAATAAACAAAGAAAAGATGAGATATGCCAATTGAACTTGAAAATAGAGTTAATTACAAAAGAAAATGAAAAACTAAGAGAAGATATAAAACAACTAAGTAAAATGATTGAGAACAACTTTGGGTACCGAAATAAATTCAAGAAAAATAGTACTTTATAAACTAATGGAACAACACAATGAAAATGATTTCAGCTTATGCAACAGAATTATAAACATATTCAGAGATATTATGAATGTAGATCTAAACGGTTATATTGAAGACACATATAGACTAGGTAAACATAGGAATAACACTAGACCCTCGTTATTGAATTGATAAGTAAGAAGATGACGAAATACCTTATCGATCATAAACATTTTTCAAAAACTGGATTAGCCATCTCTAAGTATTATGATGACATTACACAAAACACAACAAATTATTGAGAGAAGAAATGTTTAAAGGAGACAAAAGGGTTATATGCTGTGATAAAAGATGATAACTTATACGTAGAAGGAAAAAGGTAATATTGAATAAAAATACAACAAATAACAAAGACATAGATAATGAAGATACATACGACAAAAGCATCAATAATCATTTGCAATAAAATAGATATATTAGAAGACTTTGTACAAACTAATCCCGATTACCAGATATTATGCTTTACTGAAACATGGCTATCCCCGGGAAAACTCGAACTGATACATTTAACCGACTATCAAGTAGCCGCATCGTATTGTAGAACATCGCGCACCGGAGGCGGCGTCTGCATCCTGCTGAAAAACGGTATAGAATATTTAGAACTAAAAGAAATATCCAATATGTCAATTGAATATGTAGTGGAAATTTGTGCAATAGAGCTTACAAAAAATAATACTGTCTTGTTGACATTGTACTATAATGGAAAGAAGGAAGATTTATTTTACGAAAAATTAAAAACCGTTCTTCATTACATAAATAAGAAATTTTCTAAACATAAAATCATATTATGCGGAGATTTTAATGTTGACATGCTGCAAAAAAATATAAAAAACGACACAACAAAAAGAAATAAAAGAAATAAACTTTCAGACTTAATGCTCCAATATAACCTTTATCAACAAATTCACAGTCCAACACGTGTCACTAAAACAACTTCAACATGCTTAGACTTAATTTATATAAACTTTAACGATACAAACCTACAAATAACTGTGCAAGAATTGGGCCTGTCTGACCATAGCCACAATAATTCATCTAAATCTTTCTAAACAAAATAAACAAAAATATGGTACACCGAAAAGACAATACAACAAAACAATATAGCAAATTTTAAACTTGCATTGGAATCGCTTAATTGGGAAAATATACTTAATAAACATAAAGACATAAACTATAACTATAATATATTTCATCAAACTTTAATTAACATTCTAGATAATTGTATACCAAAAAAGGTAATAAAAATAAAAACAACTATAAAAACAATGGCTACCGTTGGTATAAAAAGTCTTGTTATAACAAAAGATTACTTAAATCGCACGTTATAAGGTCAAATAATAAAATTTTACAGATTATTATAGGAAATATGAAAAATATTAAAAGGGTTATAACAACGTCAAAAAATTACACTATATAAACAAAATAAAGCAATCTAACAATAAAATAAAAACAATGTGGCATATTGTTCGAGAACGCACAAACAAAATAAACTTAAAGGTGAAATCGAATATTAAATTAAATATCAACAACAAAATTTCTTCTAACCCAAAACAGATCGCCGATAAATTTAATGATTACTTCCAATATCGGTGAAACAATTCATCCACAAGCAAAGGGTCTTCCTGTTCTACATCCATCAGAAAACTCAATATTTATAGGCAGAGTAGATTTGAAGAAATACTTAAAATATTAAATAGTCAAAAAATAAACTAAGCCATGGTGTTGATGAGATTCCCCAACATTGTTCAAACAATGTGCAAGCGCTCGTATATCCACTAACATTATTAGTAAACCAATCTTTTGAAGAAGGCGTATTCCCAGATATACTAAAACTTTCACTAGTGAAACCCATCTACAAAAAAGGTACACAAACAGACCCAGGTAACTATCGACCTATCGCCTTATTGCCCACAGCCTCTAAAATATTTGAAAAGCATTATACGACCGTATCTATAAATTCTGTGAAAAATATAGTATATTTAATGAAAGTCAAAACGGTTTCCGCAAAAACAAATCAACAGTTCTAGCAATTTATAATTACGTTCAAAAAATACATAATATAATTAACGATAAAAAATATGCTATAGGAATCCTATTAGATATGTCAAAAGCATACGATACAGTGCAATATAACATATTACTAAATAAATTATATGACATAGGAATCAGAGGCCCGTGCTACAATCTGCTAAAATCATATTTACACAATAGAACGCAAATAGTAGAAATTGAGTACTTTAACGACAAATTACACAAAATTGAAAAATTAGATCCGATACAAAACTATTAATGCCTCAATACCTCAAGGCAGTGTGCTGGGGTGTCTTATGTTTTTAATTTTTTTTTATAGGATAGGGTGACAAACGAGCACACAGTCCACCTGATGGTAAGTGGTTGCTGTGACCCATAGACATCTACATCTGTTTTCAATAAAGAATCAAAATGCAGATGCGTTGTCACCGTGAGGACTAAGATGGAATACCTCTTTCCAGTAAAGGGTCTCGGTTCTCTACACTCACCATACGAAACACAGCAGTGTTAAGCTGCTATTTTACGCTGGTATTCTGTGAGAGCGTGGTCCTTCCCCGGTCGAGCCGACCCATTCGTACTACAACTATACTACTAATATAGCTGCAGCATGGCTCTACCACGTAAAATTTATATTAATAATTTACATTAATGACTTGCAGAGGCTCTGAAGGAATACTGTGTCATGTTCGCGGACGATATTTCTATTCTTATATCAAGCCAAAGTCAATGAATCTAACAGAAAAATTAACAACATATTATTAAGAACAACGGACTGGCTAACTAAACATAACCTGCGGATAAACTTGTCAAAACTAAAATAATGTCTTTTCACCCATATCAAAAACCAAAATTAGATATAAAATAGATAATGACGGCTTCACTATAGATACAGTTAACGAGCACAACCTACTAGGCCTAATAATAGATACCCATATTACTTGAAACCACATATAGAAAATTACATAGGAAGTTAAGCAGCTTTATGTACGCGTTACGAGAAGTAAAAAAACAACAGATGTAACCACCGCGATAACAACCTACTACGCGTATGCATATGCATGGCTCAGTTACGGCATTATCCTATGGGATGCAGCACTGAGGCCTCAAGTTTATTAACTAAACAAAACAACTAATACGAATCATAGCTAATCTACAAAACACAGAAAGCTGTAAACCTTACTTAAGAAGTACAACATTTTAAGTCTGCCCTGTATTTATATTTTGGAACTATGCAAATTTGTCAAAAAAAATCCAAGCTTGTACACAAAACGCGATGACATCATATCTAGGAATTTAAGACAGAGAAACAAACTAGTGCTACCAACTTCAAAACTAAAATCTCATTCATCCAGCCCATTTGCCATGTCTATAAAAGTATATAATAAATTACCCGAATATATAAAAAACATTAAGAGCGAAAAACCATTTGAAAAAAAATTAAAGCAACTACTTATAAACAAGTGTTACTATAGTACTTCTGAATTTTTAGAAGATAAAATATAATATAATATATTATATAAAATTAAAATTATATAAAAATTATAATAAAAATTTAAAAAAAAAAAAAAAAATTCAAATAATTTAATAAAAATTCAATTGTGCTACCTATAATAATATATTAAATGTCAAAATCAATTAATAAATAATAACAATTATAATAGCCGTATTCTATATTCAATGTGTGTATATTTATATAATATAATGAATGTTAATATTAAATAATTACTTAGCAATAATAATAATAAAACAAAATAAATGTTCCTCCTTCATAATATTGCTGTGCCCATGAGGGTCTATAGAGATACCATAAACCTATGTAACACCTTTTTGTAACCTATGGAATGCAATAAAGTCATTGAGTATTGAGTATTGAGTATTGAATTATATTTTGTTCTAGTACGAATGGGCCGGCTCTACCAGGGAAGAAACACGCTCGATTGGGGCTGTATAATGCTCTCACATAATACAAGCGTGAAACAGCAGCTTAATGCTGCTGTGTTTCGTACGGTGAGGGTAGTAATACGGAGCCTTTTGTTACTGGAAACAATTTCTTTTTAAATGGAACCATTTACTGGAAAGCATTCCATCTTAGTCCGCAGGTGTAACAGCGCATTCTGCATTTTGATTCTTAACCCGCCATCGGTCGCGCTCTTTTTTATGACATCGTCGGTCGCGTGGGGTCTTTAGAAACCCTAACTTTAAATGTCAAAAGAGTCTTAATTTTTAAATTATTGATATTTGTATTTTTATGCTATTTTTAGGGCTAATTTGAGTTTTAAATGAAACCAAAACTTTTATTCTAATTCTTTATAATTAACGAAAAAATTATCATAAGAAAAAAGTACAATTTTTGTAGTCATTTTGACAGTTCTTAGAGAATACTAAAAAAAATAACAAAAGTATATATTTTTCTTCTAAAATTAAACAAAATTAACAAAAATGAGATCCTTTCTCCATTAATAAAAAAAATAACCTTTAGAAATAAAAAAGAAATAAAAATAATCAGTCCTCATTTCTTTCCTCTACACAACTGACACAAATAGTGGATGAGTGTTTTGGACATATGTTTTGCCGACATGACACGCATGATGTGGAGTATTTTCTGTCAATGTTTCGTGGGCAATAGCCTCATCTTTTTCTTGACATCTGACCCTGATTTTGGGGTTCCAATGGTAGTGCATTATCTACAGTGAAACGCTCTATAAGTGAGCGGAGTGATCTTGGAAGAGTTTTTATTGTGCTCCGATATTTCAGATAATCTTCACAAAACGAAAGTGATATTTTTTTCAGAAACGCTTTTCTGCTTATGCTGTTATCTGGTTGATTGCATGTCATTATGATATGCGCATTTATGCCTGCAATATCCATCAGTGTGAAAAATATTCGCAGTGGCCAACGGCAGCACGTTCTCGCAACAGAATAATTATTTTTCAACCTGTCAACATCATGGACACCTCCTTTCGTAATATTATAAAATTCTAACAAATATCCCCATTCTTGCTCTGAATCTGTTTCATGATCACTTTCTTCAAGCCTGCTGGCCATTATGACATAATGGCCAGCATGTCCATAATCCGAATCTTCAACGCTTGGGTTATTGGGCCCTTCCAAATCATCACTGTCATCACTGTCTTCTTCATTCAGCCATCCCAGTATCTGTCTGTCTTGCAATGAGTCCATTTTACATCAATAAGTGTTTTCTATGTTAAAAAAAATTGCACACAATTAGTTCCACGATCGTTCACATGGGGTCTTTCAAAGCCCTTTCTCTCTTCCTTTCTTTCTTCTTCAAAGCACTAGGAAATAGCTAAGTATGTTTTAGGAAGCTACCAGAACGTCCAAATTTGTATCTTAACTTTTTTTTAAATATCGCGTTTTCCGTAAACTTCGGGCTTTTAAAGACCCCACGCGACCGATGCCGGGTTAACTGAGGATAAATGGGCCACATATTTTTTATTTATTTATTTATTTATCAACAAGTTAGAAATAATATTTTATAATAAAGCAAAGACATTGATCTTACCACCTCCCTATAGCGTAACATATTCAAGTAAAGAGCTAATACAAATCCAAATTTAAATGAGGTAAACAAAAATAAATTTCCAGTTATGATAATAGTGCTACAGAAAAGTTAATGTTCTACCCTCCGTACTAGTTTGTACTACGGCAATATGTATTCGTCACACTTACTATCAGGTGGACTGTGTGCTCGTTTGTCACCCTTACTCTATTAAACAAAATACCTTCCTAAGTCGCCTCTCACATCGCCCATAGAAGGAAATGGGGAAAAAGTTTTTACATTGTCAACGGTTTACGCTCAAAGTTATATTCAACATTAAAAACAAGATTCTATGTCAGCACGGTTGCAGCTTGTAAATCGACCCTAACTAACGTATGCATAAGAGCCGTGGTAGCTCAAATGGTTAGCGCTCGCTGTAAGTTACACAGTACGCGAGCAACCCGGGTTCGATCCCCGCCGGCACCAATGAAATTGTTAATTACAATTTTAAGTGCTGATTTACCACGTGCTCGGCGGTGAAGGAAAACATCGTGAGGAAACCTGCATGTCTGAGAAATCAAAAAAATATTTCGAAGACATGTGAAGTTCGTCAACACGCATTGGGGCAGCGCGGCGGACATTTCCTTGCCCTAAAACCCTCTCAGAAATGAGAAAAGGCCTGTGCCCCCAGCAGTGGGATGTATATAACTTTAACGTATGCAAAACACTATTTATTTATTTACCTTCAAAACAAAATAACACAAATACCATACATAAATTTGTATATAAAATTATTTCTGCGACCATCTCCTTGAGATCCCTTAATTAATAAAATTAAAAAAACTAAACGAAAACATACCACTGCAAGACTTCAAGACAGCAAGCTCATTCTGCGTAAATCGGACCAAAATTTATAGTTAAAAAGCTGAAGATACTTCAGGTTAACCTTGACATCGGGACGTCAATCACCTCAGTCACCCCGTGACCACCCGAAGTTTCTAGTGCTGCTAAGCACTCGAAACTTCGGGAATCAAAAATAAGTAAAAATTAAAAGCGATCCGTATAATTTATTGTATTCAATATGATTCTGCCAGTTAATTTAATTAAAATTCGCGAAATTTCTTCTTGACAACTATTGTTGCGCTTAACTCCCACTGGACACACACTAGTAAACTCCCGTATAAACTGGCATGTATTTATGTATGAATTTCGTGCACTGCATTATCATATTAAACGAGTCACACCTTCACACTATTTGACACACTTGTCACGTTAAATTCGCGAGGATTACGATGCGATAACGACCATTTTCTACCGACTTCAAAAAGGAGACGGTACTCAATTCGACTGTATGTTTTTTTTTATGTGTGTTACCTCATAACTTTTTTCTGGGTGAACAGATTTCGATGATTGTCTTTTTATTTGAAAGGAGGCGAGGGAGGTGAGTCAGGATCGGGCCAAATGGAAGTCTTTAGTATCTGCCTACCCCTCTGGGTGACAGGCGTGAGTGTTTATGTTTATGTTGTAAAAGAGATGTCTAACCGTGTTGTGGCGGTGTTACAATTTACGTTAGAGGTATATTATGAAACAGGAGATGGGCAGCATCAAATTCCTCATAAAAACATAAAATAATAAAAAAACTGCGGTTGCCAACCTGAAGCGTCAGTAGCAGTAATGGCAGGGTGCGGACCGTGAACTCGAAAGGTCATCGGTCATCGGTCATCGTCGGTCGGGTTCGAATCTGCCATTCGACTACTGTTAAGAACCACTTCTAACACAAACATTTTAAGCTTACCAGAAGTGGTTAAAGGGAATATTAGTAATGTTTAATAGCATTACTAGTATTTAAAAAAAAACCTGCCTGCCAAGCGTAACAAATATGAATATCCTCCCTGTAAGGAAATCTACGCGGGAGGCCTATTTTCATCTGTGGAATTTTGATAGACTGTAATGAATGGATGAACACAACAAAGAAACACTACAAAAATATATTAAATCTTATAAAACAATTTTTGGAGTTTTGATCTCATCGTTAGTGCTATATTAAATTAATGAAAGGATGTCAAATAGAATCTGAGGAATGTGCCAGCTGTTTCTGACTTCAATAGACAGTCTTCCAAAGAGATCTCCTTTTAGTCACGAACAAAGATAGTTCATTTAATTTCGAAGCATCTGATCTGACATTCCGTTTAACTTGAAAGCCCGGAAAAATTGAAGTGATTTGTATTATTTATTATTTTTAAATATAATTCAATTTTTATTAAAGTAGTAGATAACAAAAAACATAGACGAAAGAAAAGAGTAATAAACAGTTTTCAATGTTATTAGGAAGTCGATAGATGCAGATGGCTTTGAAGAAGAGTTTCTACGTTCAGCATTATACTTATGAAGGGCTGTGATGATGATGATGGTGAACAGTATTCTGATAAATGAGTTAACATTAATAATTCACATCATGGTAAGTAGTTACTGCAGCTTACGTATACTCGCAGCAGATTTAAGCAAAAACGTCACTGCATTTTCACTCCTTTTTTATAGTATAAGGGTGACAAACGAGCACACAGTCCACCTGATGGTGAGTGGTTGCTGTGGCCCATAGACATCTACATCTATCTGTGATTACGAATCAAAATGCAGATGCGTTGTCACCCGTGAGGACTAAGATGGAATGCCTCGTTTCCAGTAAAGAGGTTCCCCGGTTTTCTACACTCACCATACGAAACACAGCAGCGATAGGCTACTATTTTACGCTGGTATTCCGTGAGAGCGTGGTCCTTCCCATCTCTACCACGTATAGAGGTACTCCTGAGGACTAAGATCAAAAACTCACTGTCTGTCATTATAATAATATTTCGCATACATTTATTCGGGGACAAAGCAATAGATATACTATTTAACAAATAGCATTTTTATTCAGTTCAAACATGCTATTTCAAACGCGTGTAACAACTGTTACGTAATTTCCTATTCAATTGCTTGCATAAACGCCACTTTCAAAACAAACTCTGCCATTTTATAAATTTTCCATTGTTTTAAATACGTGACCGGAGTCTATTACCCCGGCAAATTAATAATGAGCATCATTAAATGAAACTCTTTTGTCACAAAGTATTTAAATTAAAAGTAACAAAAAGGAAAATATGAAAATAATGATAATTTGGGTAGGAATTTCAAACCTTATTGGTGAAAAATATCTTGATAAAAGTTTGCACTAACCACAAACAAATCACAGTCGTTCCTAGTTGCCACAGAACTAAAATTTTGAAAAAAAAAAGCACTGAAACATACTAGATTTGTCATTAGTGTACCTATAAGTGCAAAGGCATTTACTCGTTCTAACTTGCTTATATCTAATGTAAAATCTTTATATACAGGGTTACTATTAATGTACAATAAAACTCTTAGACTGTTATTCCTATCTTTAGAACCAACAACTTTAGTTCCAAGACAAAATTAAAGTGTTGATTGCTTTTCTGGAAATTATGAATTTTCAACTACCTACTCTAAATCTTGCCGTATGTAGTGGTGTTGCAGTATTTTACCAATGAAACTGTTGTCGCACTGACTGATTGATTGAAGTCGCCGTTCATCAATAGCGATGTCTTCTATCTATCTATCTTTTTGCGTGGTTTAGCAATTTCTCGTGCACCAGCTGAATTTGTTATTGTTTTTTTGTTACTCTTTTTTACAGAGTAATATCAGATATAGAGAAGTGAAAATATTATTATTATTTTGTATGAAAAATTTATAGGCGTTTATTAATAAGTCGTAGAAATCGTCGTTTGTTGTAAAGTGATCGTGTAACTTCAGAATAATTTAACCGATTGATGACGTATTCTCGCAATATATATTCATTTTATAGAATAAAGGTGACAAGCGAGCATACAGTCCACCTGATGGTAAGTGGATGCTGTGGATCATAGACATCTACATTTCTCCCCAATTAAGAATCAAAATTCAGATGCGTTGTCACCCCTGAGGACTAAGATGGAGTGCCTCGTTTCCAGTAAAAAAGATCTCCAGTTCTCTACACTCACCACAAGAAACACAGCAGCATTAAGCTGCTATTTTACGCTGGTATTCTGTGAGAGCGTGGTCCTACCCCGGTCGAGCCGACCCGTTCTTGCTTCATCCATAATATATTCGTAGCTCCAGCGTGGCTCTACCAATTACAAAAGACGTATTTAGTAAGAAATCCGCAGTTTAAAAAAAATACTCAAAGTAATGAAACCTGAAATAATGTAAGTGGAAGCTTATCGCATTCATCCAACATTTCCAAATAATCTTCACTGTACACGTAATAATGTTCATCAACAACATAAAGGAGACCATTTTTGTGTTTTTTCACAACTTTCTTCTTCAATAATTCGTCAATCAAAATAATATCCAAAAACATTTTCAAAATCTTAACCAAAATCATCATCATCATCATTACAGACCTTCACAAGTCCACTGCTGAACATAGACCTCCCCCAAGAAATGCCACAAAGCGCGGTCCTGAGCCATCTGCATCCATCAACTTCCTACATGTCTTACCATGTCGTCACTCCATCTAGTGGGGGGTCGCCCTACACTTCGCCTACCGATACGAGGCTGCCACTCGAAAACCATTTTTCACCATCGGTTTTCGGTTCTTCAGCTATATGGGCGGTCCATTGCCCCTTCAGCTTACTAATCCGTTGGGCTATGTTGGTCACTCTGGTTCTACTACGGATATCCTCATTTCTAAGTTTATCACGCAGAGAAACCCCGAGCATAGCCCTCTCCATAGCTCGCTGAGCGACCTTGAGCTTCCTCATACGCCCAGCAGTGAAGGACTACGTCTCAGATCCATAAGATATCACTGGCATCACGCACTGGTTGTACAATCTCGTTTTTAAGTTTTGAGGTATACCTGATGAGAAGATGTGTCCTAATGTCCCCAACGCTGCCCAGCTGAGTTGAATCCGTCGATTTACCTCTCGGTCTAAGTTGGACTTACCTAGTCCTACTAATTGTCCAAAATACCAATTGTTATTAAGAAAATTATTAGAATCAGGCGTTACTTTGCAGAAATCCGGAAGATTATTGCGCGGAAGAAATCAAACTTATTGTAGCACCTTAAAGAGAGGTCAGAGCTACGACTGCCGGGCCTGCTAGTAATGTTTATGTGACGATGAAATCGGTAACAGAATTTAACGCAATTTGGCAGAAAGCTGAAAAATCACAACATAGCTGATAACAATAATATAAAATAATAAGCTGTGTTTTTGTTCAAATATTCCAATACCTAAATAAACTAACTGAACCCTAAGCGTGCCTGTCAATCGTCACACATTTTGCAGCGTACAAGTGCTTTCTAAAAAGATAACGAATTAAGAAGATGTAGTGGTAGATCCTTGCACACTGGGATTAATTATTCAGACCGGCATAGCGCTATACATATTCCAATGTGCTCAGCTTTGTTTCCGTCACGAATAAAACAAGTTAAATAAACGAAGATTGATCATGGAGTCTTAAACTCTCGCGCTATGCATAAAATAAATAATTTTACTGTAGCAGAAATGCCTCATGAGTTATAACGCAATGTCACTTGGGATGCAACTTGCTTTGAATAAAACAAATAGGTATGCATATAATATGATAATATATTATTATATTACTTCAAGAAATAATTTTTCATTTTTAAAGGAGAGGCAGTAATAAAATTTGTCATTCATTAGTTACATTATTCATTATCAAAGTCCATCACATAGACTGCCTCATAAGGGAGGTATTTGCCATAGTTTTTATATTTTTTACTTGTTCTATGGAAGACGCTGCTGCCCATCTCCTACTTTGTTTCCCTCTGTAGCGAAGATGGTGCTGCCCTCTTTAGTTTCCCTCTATCACCTCTTACGACACCCACGGAGTGGATATTCTTACACCACCACTACATATTAATTCATTACAGCCTATAAAAGTCCACTGCGCCTCATAGGAGGAATTTTACCATTGTTCTTACACTTGGCAGGCGGGTTAGAAACCGCAGTTATTTTTGTTAGCATATTTTAATAATATGTATTGTTATAACTAACATTGTGGGTAATTAATATTTTAGATTTAGTTGAGTTATATATTTTCGCTTATATTTATAACTATGATGTAACACTGTTTAAGATAATTAAAATAAATATAAATCATGTTTTATAATGTAAAAACTCGTGTAA
Organism: Parnassius orleans; assembly: GCA_029286625.1. Taxonomy (NCBI): domain Eukaryota; kingdom Metazoa; phylum Arthropoda; class Insecta; order Lepidoptera; family Papilionidae; genus Parnassius; species Parnassius orleans. Next base: position 313 of record JAGSMP010003139.1, on the reverse strand, counting down.
TAATATCCAATTTTATTGGAAACTTGTAACGGAAACCAAACAAGCAGTGCCATCTGTAGTTTGGCAATGGTAAATTACAAGCCTCTAAAATACAGATGACGTCGGCTTGCAGGGCAGTTTTTCAAGAACTGTTGAGTAGAGAATACGTACACGGGAGATAAATCGTGAGTATTGATATGAATTGTTCTACTTATTTGGTTATTCTGTATGTCTAATGTACATTGTTATTATTATGGATATCTGTAACCTTGTTTAGATTTAGTGATATTTTGTACAATTAAGAAGATTGGTATTAAGTGACTTTAATTCATTT
>JAGSMP010003138.1:0-13229 GCA_029286625.1 Parnassius orleans | reverse complement strand
ATTGGTATTAAGTGACTTTAATTCATTTTATAATTTTAATTTTAGCGCAATCTGATGAACGGTATGGCAGAGCACAAAATACGAACAAACAAACATAAATTTTTACGAGTATATAAATAAATAAGTAAAAATTTGTACCTATTGTTGTACCATACTGAAAACTGGTGATGTGGCTTTATTTTTAATATGGACCTCTCCACCAAAACCTTTTCGAGTTACGCCGTGTGGTGGTGGCGAAAGAGAATCCATCACCCCATTTCGTCCCGTGGGTACCGTAAGCTAAGCTATGGAAATGCAACAAAAATATTATGGTTTCCGATAGACAGTGTTATAACCATCTCGCTTATAAGCCGATATAAAGCCGTCATTGTTCTGGGTATTTTACGCCAGGGATATGATACCCAAAACCACAACGAGCAGCAGCGTCAAAGGCGGGAGAAGTCTGATACTGCGATTGAAGTCCGTCTGCCACGCGTGGCGATTAAGAAAATTCCTCTCTACTACAGGCCCTTGCCAAGCAGTAGTGTTTTACAGTTGTAAGTACCAGTTAAAGATACAGATAATTTGCGGTTAGTTTACCATTTTATAGAAAATTTAGGTATTTCTTTAGTAATCTGCGGCATGAATATATGGTCGCTGAGTGGGCGGGGAGGGGAGGAGGGGAACCTCCTAAAGAATTAGTGCCGGAAACCCCCTTTTTAAATGATTTTTAAAGTTTTGTGACCTATTGAGGCAAATATAATCTGCGGCATGAATATATGGTCGCCGAGTGGGCGGGGAGGGAGGTGGAAACTCTCAAAGGTTAAGTGCCGGAACCCCTTTTTTAATGATTTTTAAAGTTTTGTGACCTATTGAGGCAAAATTGATTTTGAGGAAAACCGTGCGAATCACCATTTTGATTCTGCTTCTGCTCAGCGCTGTGGGAGAAGAGCCCGTTCGCCTTGCAGTAACTAAGCGCAGGCACCTAGGTCACCTGCCAGCTTCGGCTGTTTGTCGCCTTCGGCGACCAGCCTCAGCCGCTACGGCTCGTAAGCTGCCTGCGCTTAGTTACAGCAGGCGAGGGCTGCTTTCCTCCGCGCTTCCGGGTTTATATACACCTAGGGTAAGAGGAAAGACCACGTGGAAGACGGGGTTGACAGATTCGGTTTTGTGATTTATACCTTCTGGTACTAGGGTTTGATCAAAAGAAACGACCAAATATAATATTATTAAAACATTTATTTATAAACATGTTTAATTGCTTTAATTAATTCCATAAAAGGATCTTTCTAATTGTTATATTGTTGTTGTGTTATTTTTTAAAACAGATACAGACCATGCTCTATTTCTACCTTTTTCTAATAATTATATTGTTGTTTCGTTTTCGTATCATTTTAAATGGATATAACCTCAAAATTATAATTATCGATATCTCGAAAACTAAAGATTTCCGGCATAAAAGCAGCTAGATGGTAATCAATAGCATCATTGCCTGTCAACTAAAGCTAAAATGAACACTTAAATCGTGCCGCAGATTACTAAAGCCGACCCAAAATTTATTCATAATAAAAGTAAACGCTGGACCGATTTTGATAAAAACTTAATCATATTTTAATTATTATTTATTATATTCATTCTATGAAGTAATGTAATAAATATTATATCTATTTATTATATTAGTTCATAGAATGAAATCAGTCCGACGTCGATATCATTATTTGATCTCAAATTTTGGCAGGCGTAAATTAACCACGAACGTACATACATACACATACATATAAACAGAAACCCTTATAAAATCAATAAACCATAGAATGCGATTCAAGAGACCTTGAAACGTGGAGATAATGTTTTTGGGCTTTGGAAAACTGGAGCTATCTGGGGGCACGGGAGTGCCCCCGCCAAGTCGAGCAAAAAAGCGGCACGGCCTTTTCTCGAAGCAGTTCAGGCCATTTTCGACCCCCCCCCCCCCATAACTTCGTTGTGGATAAAACTAGAAGCCTGAATTTTCAGTAACCAAACAGGCATTGTATAAACACGGTATATTTCAAATTTCATTCAATTTGAACCAGTAGTTTAAAAATTATAACTAGTCAAAGTTTCTTAATTTTGTCACTCACTGACTGACTAACAGGTCATCAAAACTTTAAGGCACTTCTAGCAGACATAAAAGCTTTAAATTTAGAAAAACTAAAATATTTTGTAATTTCCGTCCAGTTTTCTTGATACACCAACTGCATAAATAACTTTGTAATCCCATATAAATAGATAGGATTACAAAGTTACATTTGCAGTGAATGAATCAGTGTACCCTGTATATGTATAATATAATGCAATAATAGGTGTAGATAGGTACCTAGATATAATTATGTTCAAAGGTAACTTGTTAAATGGTCAACGGAATGAAAAAGCAAGAATGGGACTTGTCTTATGAAGTTGTACCAAAATCCCGCAAAGTATTGCGTAGACTAAATTGCCCGAAAATCCGTTGTTCGTATTCAAGAAGTAGAAGGTACCGGAAAGGAATAAAAGTAGGACTATCTACAAAAATCGCACTAAACAATCTAATTTAATATAATATATATTACTTGTGAGATACATTGTGTTTTCATGCGATGGCCAAGTCAATCTATTTAAAACATAAAAGATTTTTAATATTGATATGGTCACTATAAGATGTTGTTAGGTTAACTAATTACGTAATAACTAAGACAGAAAGACCCTTAAGTAGGGATTGAATAAATTAACGACTTGGTATTACATGGATCTCAAATTTCACGGTAAAAAAAACAGTTGCGAGACTTGTTTTTAAGTTATGTTTTGATGGCATTACAATCATATCCTATTAGCAAGTTAATGAAATTTGTATTTTGTGATCTTATCAAATAGACGTCATCATCATCATCATCATTACAGCCCTTCACAAGTCCACTGCTGAACATAGGCCTCCCCAAGGAATGCACAAGCACGGTCCTGAGCCACCCGCATCCGTAAACTTCCTATGTACCAGGTCGTCACTCCATCTAGTGGGACGCCTACACTTCGTCCGCCGGTACGGGGCGCCTCAGAACTGCACCATCGGTTGTCGGTTCTTCGAGCTATAGCCGGCCATTGCCACTTAAGCTTACTAATCCGTTGGGCTATATCGGTCACTCTGGTTCTACGGATATCCCATTCAAGTTTATCACGCAGTGAGACCCGAGCATAGCCCTCTCCATAGCTCGCTGAGCGACCTTGAGCTTCCTCATCCGGCCAAAGTGAGGACCACGTCTCAGTTCCGTAGGTCATCACAACACGCACTGGTTGTACAGCCTCGTTTCAAGTTTTGAGGTATACCTGACGAGAAGATGTGCCGTAATTTCCCGAACGCTGCCCAGCCGAGTTGATCCGTCGATTGACCTCTCGGTCGAAGTTGGTTTTACCTAGTAGGACTATTTGTCCCAGGTAAACATATTCGTCAACAACTTCGAGCCGTGCTCTAACAACTACCGGCATAGGTGTGACATGGACATTAAACATGATCTTTGTTTTTTGTCCATGTTCATCTTAAGACCTATCCGTTGGGAGGCACTATTGAGGAATCGTGAGCATAGTCTTAGGTCCTCAGCGATTCTGCCATAAGGACTATATCATCGGCAATCGGTGAGTGATGTACTCGCCATTGATGTTAATACCGTATCCTTTCAGTCCAGAAGCTTGAAAACGTCTTCCAATGCAGCGGTGAGAGTTTCGGGATATAACGTCACCCTGTCACACCTCTCTGCAGTTGGATGGGTTTTAATACTCTGGTTCTGTACTCGGATAACCATCGTGGCCCTACTGTACAAGCACTTCAGCACTTCGATATACCGACAGTCAACTTGGCACCGCTGAAGGACTGCAGCACCGCCATTTCGACGGAATCAAAACTTTCTCATGGTCCATACGCCAGACATAGTGGCAAATTACACTCCTCGGACTTCTGCACAATTTGCCGAAGTGTCATATGTGGTCTATGGTGCTAAAACCTTTTTCAGGCTCCAGCTTGTTCAGGTAGAGTCGTCGAGTCTGCGTGCGAGACGTTCATGACTCTCGAAAACAGCACGTAGACGCGGCTCAGAAGAAAATCGGTCTATAGTTCTTCAAAGAGCGTTGTCGCCTTTCTTGAAGAACAACCCACCGCTCTGCTCACACGCCTCCAGTGTAGTGCCACCATGTAGGACGGTGGAAACCTGAAGGACTTCAAGTACCGGTTTCCACCCGCTTTCAGAAGCTCGCTGTAATTTCATCGCCTGGGGCCTTGCGTTTTAAGGTGCTGAGTGATTCTAATCCGCTCAGACGTCCGGGATATCATCGGAATAGTGTCGGATAGACTCGCTCTTGATCGTTACCACACTTGCGTGTGGCTCCAATGATGTGTACAGCTGCCATAGAACCTCTCAATCTCCTCAAAATCTCAGGTGTCCCGAAACGACGCTGCCACACACTCGGTCTTCAGCTTCGACAGTTGGCTCTTTCTGGCAGACAGATCTCTGGCAAGACTTTGGAGCCCTGGTTCCACTCGATCCTTCTTCAATACAGGCTGTATTGAAGTTGCGCAGAATCCCCGCATGCATTGGAGATCTGTCTGTTCAGTTGCCTGTACTATCAAATCTACTGAAGATTGCAGCTTCATTTCCCGTCTAACAGCCATGAGATTAAGGTGTGATCAGGTTTTGTGTTCTTCTGCGGCGGGTCTTACAAAACTTAGCTCCGACCGCATGGACAGTTTCCACAGCTTGTCATTCATATCGTCCACTGCATTGCAATCTTCTAGGCACTGAAAACGGTTTTGTAACTCGAGCTGAAAGGTTTCGGGACTTTGGATTAGAGCACGAGGACGGGCGTTGACTTCATTAGACGACACCTCTCCAACTTAACGTTTAGGTTCAGTGTGCCTCTAACCATTCGGTGATCGCTACCAGTTTTCACCCTCGCGATCACTGAGACATCACTGAACAGTTGGCGTCTAGTCGTCATAATGAAGTCAATCTCATTTTGTCGAACCGTCGGGGCTCGACCAGGTCCACTTCCTGTGGGAACTTCTGGAAGAAAGAGTTCATCATAAAGTCCTCTTTCTCCATGAAGTCGGCCAGCTGCTGGCCATAGGTTCGTTGCCCTAATCCGATTTCCTACTTTCAGCTCACGTTCTCTCTTGTGCCCTGGCGTTGAAGTCTCCCATTAACACCGTATAGGGGTTTAGAGAATGCATGGCTCTAGAGATATCCTCATACATTTCCTCCACCTCCTCATCGGGGTGTGCCGAAGTTGGTGCGTAAACCTGTATGACCTTCAGCGAGAATACCGTTGGTGATTCTGAGTATGGTACGCAACCCTCGTCGACACACTCCCAATTTTAACGTTGTTAACGAGACTTGTGGACGATAAATCAAACACCTCCTGGACAGATGGTCGTTCCTCCCGGTGATAGACAAGTTGCCGGTTCGAGGATTACCGTGTCCTCCCCTCTCTTCGGACCTCGGATAATCCTATAATATTCCACGCAACAATCTATCTCTTCCAACTCAGGATCTTCTCGTCAGTCCTCAGTGCGTGCGTTATAAGTTGCCAGGTCGAGTCGTCGTAGGTGGCAGCCAGACTCCACCGGAGATTCTTAGCACCCCTGCCCGCCGTTACCATGGTCGCCACCGTAGCCAGGAATAGCGGGGCCGCCGGGAGACGTTTCTTCGTAACTTTCTTCAACAAATAGACGTATAACGTCTATTCGTCTATTCGATAAGAATAGACGAATAGACGTGATCTTGAGTCTAGGTTAGTTTTCCACTGATGCAGTGTTGGGTAGAGGGTGGAAGAGTAATGGCGGTATTACGATGCAGTGATTTTCCTACCGTATAGGCTGACCCTACGGCCTTCGCGTAATGTACTCGAGGATGGGGTCCTTGCGCAGGTTGAGTTGGAAGCCGTGAAGGAAAGAGCACTTCAACTAATGAAGAATAGTATTTTCATATTTTACTAGGTAGTAGGAGTTCGTTTGAGTTGGAACCCTTACATTATTATCTATTTCTCGCTACACTGATGTATTCCGGTATAAAGGTTATAGAAAGCTAGTATACAGGCTGTGGGGTAATTCATTTCATTCTTCAGAGATGAAAAAGCATCTGTAGTCTTCTTCGTTTATATATGGTTTTCTAAAGTTGTATCTCATTGAGCCACAGAGTATCATGGCTGTAGCATGAATGAGTCGGTTCGAGCGGTGAAGGACCAACTTGCACAGAATACCAGTGTAAACAGCAGCATAATGCTTCTATATTTCGTATGGTAATTGACGAGAACCGGCGACCCTTTTTTAACCGAGGTCAAAAAGGAGGAGTTTCTCAATTCGAGTGTATGTTTTTTTTATGTATGTTACGCGATATCTTGACAGATTGTGAACCAATTTTGATGATTCTTTTTTTTTATTAAATAGGTTATACTTCAAGGGTCGTCCCATATAAATTTGGAGAAAAAAATTCCACCCCAAAGGTAGCAAATCAATAACTTTTTTTTTAACAATTTGAAGTAGGTTTTTACTTTTTGTTAAAATTTATAATTATTCTGGTAACGATGCATTCCATCTTCGTCCCAGGGGTGACGACACATCTGCATTTTGATTCTTAATAGTGATTAAATTAGTTGTTTATTGGCCACAGCATTCACGTACCATTAGATGGACTGTCCTTCTGATCAATTTTGACTACAGCACTGACTATAAATAATGTCAGAAGCTAGAAATGTGCAGAAGAGTATACGCTATTTGAAAAAATCAGTCAGATACAATGTCGGAAATATCTGACAATCGCTATGCAACCAAGCGATAAAACAAATAATTTGTGTTTCGCAAAAGTTTTGGATTGGAAAATTCGAATCCAGGACTCGTGACAAAGAATCAAGATACTACGATCGCTAGGTCAGTCGTCAAGAGACACAAGTTCTGTCAAAGTTAGAAGTATCTCGTCCACTAAAAGCAGACAATCTTTGACAAAAAAAAATTATTTCAAGTTGACAATAAAAAGTTTTTTAATATTCGCTCTGCTCGATGTAATCCGGGTTCGTGGTTTTTTTTCGCAGAGACGAAAGTCTGTTGCAAACGTAATTTCTTATAAAGGGAACGAAATTCCCGCAAGTCAGCAGGCCTTAGTACTTTCTATGTATAAGATTGAAATGTTTAATCTCCTTTGTTGCTCTGAAGATTTGTTCTTGAGACGTAATTTGTGAAGTGAGTGGTTAAGCGATTACGTAATAACGGTCGCCATACATGCCTAATTAGCAGTATTGAATATGAGTAGTTAATGACACGTTTTTCTATTTATCTTGAACGTAATGAATTTCACTGATATTTGAGAAACAACTACGTCGTCAAAGTGGGAAATGACAACACTTTTATATATAAAAAATCTTACTCTTAAAACAGTAAGAATTGAAGGAAACTGGAATAACAAGAATAAGTATGTGTTATCTAAATTTATCTTAAGAAAAGTGAGATAATGAAGGATTTGCGATCGAAGCTCAAACAGTTCAATTAATTTGTGTTCACAATTCTCTCCAAAAAATTAAAAGTCCGAATTTACATTGTTTGTTTTCCTCTGTCGATTCTTACTACATCCTCGGAAGGTATAGAAAAGTGAATAATCGTTCATGGAGCCACTTACAGATTACATAAAATTTAATGTAACTCTAATGAGTTATTATAAACCGAAGTATATAACAAGTAAGTTTAGCGAGTAGCATTAGCTATTAACCTCATTGTTCTAACAATACCAGGCTTGCAGTTAATTATTAAACTTTCATTTCAAACTGTGCTGTGAGGTTGAATGATATAGCTTTGAAACTTGGTGAGTACAGTAGCTTTAATTATGAATATTACTCGGAAGGAAGTTAATTAAAAATATATAACTCAATACTCATCGAACATAACCTGACGTTAAAGTTTTCCATGAAGACAAACTTTGAGAGTTAAGTTTGTATTTAATCCATTATTTCATTTCATTCTTCATCAGCCCGTTACTGTGATAACAAGTCCTCTACACGTCATGGGCCTCTCCCATTATATGAAGTATTGGCCTATATTATCACACTTGATATGTAGATTGAGAATCGCAGTCCCAGACATCTCGTACCTTTAACGCTGCTGACCGTCGCCGCGTTGAGTATTTTACGTCTGGTGTAGACGACATAGTTGACGCCATCTATCCGAAACCACAAGATCGTTCGTGATATGTATCTATTCGTGAAGTTTCATTAGAATCGTTTCAGCCGTTCCCAAGATTTCCGAAGCCCGGATCAACAAATAGATACAGAGACATCAATTTTGAGAATGGTTTTTCATGTCTTAATGGCATGCAAATATCCTGCTGTTATTTCAATATTACACGCAGACACTTCAATTTTATTTATATGTATAGATAATAAAATTTCTACGCAGCGAAACTGTAACTTTATCATGTTTGTAGTACAAAATGGGATGCCATGCTCTTACAGGAAATCAGCGTATTTTTTTAGAATAGAATAGAATAATTTTTATTCAATATATATTATATGTAATATTTATTGAGTCATTTTTTACATTTACCACTGGTTCGAAAAAAATACCTCTGTCCTGGGAAGAACGCTAACCATCTGAGCTACCACGGCTCAAGTAACCCAGCGGGACTTTTTTTTTAACAGGAACAATTTACAATATTACATTTTATACAGTTGTTATGAAAACATTTAGAAACAGCATGGAAGCGATCACCTCATTCCCAGGGGTTATTATCAATCATATGCTCTTTAGAAGTATAAGTACCCTTACTAGACAATTTTTGCTTAATATATATTTTAAACCTTTTGCTAGATAAGGTCTGCATATTTTCTGGGACTTTGTTGTAAAAGCGTATACATTGCGCCATAAATGAATTACTGACTCTTTGGTGTCGAGGAACTGGTATAACAAACTTGTGCTTGTTCCTAGTATTTACAGAATGTACATCACTATTTTTAATAAAATTATTTTTGATTTTGTGTACATACATTAAATTTTCGTAAATATATTGAGAGGTCAATACAAAATGTTTATTAAATTTATTTATCATTTTCGATTTAAGCAACATTTCCATTCAATTTCATCTATTGATGCCAAGAAAATTAACATAGGAAAATGAGAACTAGTCAGTCTATTTCTCATGTTAGTAACGATCAGGCCAGCCTCTGAAAAGAAGACACCGATGTTGAAATAATTAACAAGTGTTTAATCGCCGCTTTTAATCAATGAAGTGTCACTCCCTCTGCAACAAAGAAAGGGGATTGTTCATTCTTGGCTTAACGTGGACAAGTTATTCTGTAAGAAGTATTTTTACGAAAAAATATAATTAAATCTAGAATTAATATTTTTTTATTTGTTTTAGTAGGAAAGTAAATGTAAAAACAAGTCGTTTCATAAGTATTTAAGCCGATTGAGTTCAAAACGCGTCGCCATTGTTTTGGTCATTGTTCGGTGCTGCCACATTAATAATAATTGTAATTACAGTCTTAATAATCGATTATTAAAATAATCCATTCCTTTTTTTTACTCAGATTTAGAAAACGATTATTAAAATAATCGATTTCTAAATCTGAGTAAAAAAATGCATTTTCTTGAAAATGTAGAATCAAGTGATTTTCAGAAAGTTTTTATTATATTTATTTTGCTTTAATTACATAAAAAACAAACAAAACACTCATTGTTTTGGCCTGCAAATCATTTTACATCCGATTATAATATTAGTTCGGTTGTTGTCAACTCGATTTTTTTTATTACCTGGAAACACCAACTGTCAATAATGACATGTATACAGTGAAAAAAAAAACATTCGCTTGCCTGTATTGTGAATGTTGTTTCGGTTATTTTTGCGAAGTATTTTGTTTTTGTTATAATGGACTCCGATACCGCTCCAATTGAAGACCCGGCTTTACCATTAGACACTGAATCTGCTCATGACGATGACCCTGGCGCTATTTTGTTAAACGTTGAACCGGCTTTAAATGACAAGAAATACTCATAAATTGTAACTTTTTTCAGTGACAAGTTTTAGCATTACACACGCTAAATATGAACTATTTTTACACTCTCCTGCAATCTTATTAATATAATTCGTCTCTTTGAGGTATAAACTATTAAAAACCCCAGTCATTAAATACAATAGTTAATGGTCACGTTGAGCCAAATTACCCTAACAAACTGAGCAATTCCCTTTCCAAACTAAAACCATCCACAAACAACAAAACAAACAAACAAAGCCACAGATTGTTGTTGTCGAATGAAACGTCAATCTTTTTATTTTCTACTTGAAATGACAAAGATATTGGTCATACAGCCAATGTTTTCAATTTTGACTAATGTCGCGAAATATCGATTAATTGGCATACAATAATCGATATAATCGACTATTTGAATTTTAGATTAATCTATCGAGTCGCAAAAATTTGACAAGTGAATAATCGATCATTCGATTAATCGAATCGATATCAAACATCACTAATGATGACAATAATAATGTGTATTGCAGTATTAGGACGTAATGCCTGAACCATATTTTTTTAAAATTAAAAACGTAAATTATGTACTTAAAAATTATGTAAATTATGTAATGTATGTCTTAATGTACAAATTAGATAAATAAACATTTAGACGTTCTGTGGTTATGTCGCAGTCATTATACTTGATAGCCGCTTAGATAACGCTAAACCTTTTAGTGGAATGAAACAATTTAATTACAACGAATCGTTAAAATCGTTATTGAGCTCAGTTATGCGATGAAGCAAAAAAAATATTTGTTAGACTTAATGATTTCTTATATTTACGCGAATGATACACATTAAATGAAATCAATTGTACGGATTTTATCGCGTTTGATTATAAATTTGTATTTCCCGACGTTTCGAGTGCTTCACAGTACCCATGGTCACGACTGAGGTGTTTGACGTATACATTGCGCCATAAATGAATTATGACACCGATGTCATAGTTAGCACGGCTGCCTTCAGTTTTTGAGAACGAGCTTACAGTATCTTGAAGTCTTACAGTAGTATGCTTGGGTTTGGGTTTAATTTTATTAACTATAGGATCCCAAGCAGATAGAAGCACCCATCCATCTTCTCTATTGAAATTAGGATGCTTTTTTAATTTCAATACTCTCACGAATCATCCTTGGTAGGAATGAGTGTTCTTTTGCGAGGATTTGTGGTCTATCAAATCTAATTTAATGGCGGGGACGATCTTGAACATTATATTGGTAGACTTTTTTAACCTTAACGGTTTTCAGTATTAAACAAAGTCGTTAAGTATATAAAACACACAGAATATGGGGGAAGGCTATGTTTAGCAGTTGCCCTTTGATAGGCTGTAATGTATGAATGAATGATAATTTTATGGTGTTTTTAAAATACGTATCTTGGTCTTCAAACTTAAATATATCTGGCATAGTGTTATATATATTATAATATATATTTAGATTATAGATTGCCTCTTACTATTGACATTTTATATTATATATACTATTGACATTTTATATAGCATAAATATGTCGTCGTCCGTTTGTTGAATTGGCCAGATCGTGATCGGTATGGGCAGATCGTGAAATGTTGCCTTTTCATGATTGGTCATCTGACACCCGCCAAATCAGTCAACGTTATACGTGTGACGATTAGTCCAACCATGCTTGGGCATATCGATGATTTATCCATCATAGCACTTTGTGCCTAATTTATATGATATTTATAAATTGGAAAATTAAAAAGGGGCGTACCTTAACCTACCATCACTGATATTACTAATGTTTTCGTATTTGAAATGTATTTTTATTACCATAAGCCCAAGTTATAAATTATCGGCCAAATCATGAAATGGCGATGTACCATATTGTGATGCGGTCACCTTGCATGTACGTAAACAAAACGAACAGCCGCGCAGAAATAACGCCACTAGTTTGGTCAAATGGAACTACTATACGATATACCTGCCATATTATGAAATTGCGAATTGTTTACCTGGGAATATCGACAAATAGTTGTCCAAATCATGAAAAGGTAAATTTTCACGCAATGCCGATCATAATCTGCCCAATTTTTTTTAAAAAAAAGATTTTTTTAAAGTTTTAAAAAAAAGAAAAAATTAAAAAAAAAATTCAACGATCGCACCGTGGCATATTATATCAGGCTGTATGGTCAAGATCATCATCATTATTATCATTACAGTCTTAGTTCTTTGCTGAAGAAAGGCCTCTTCAATGATATGTTGATTGTTAATTTATAAAAACACAATAAAAAAAAGAAAATAAATAATAATACATAAAAATATACCTACATATTAAAATAATATAAATAAATATAATTTCTTAAAATTGCTAAACATATTTATCATACGATAAAAATCTATTTTAATAAAAACACCTTAGTACCTATTTAAAAATGTCGCTGATTCGATATTGTAGATTACTTATTCACAAATATTTGTCTGTCAAGTATTTTACTATTACATAGTTAGACTTTCGACGTAAGAGAATCTACCACCCAATATCATTCCGTAGGTGTCGTAAGAGGCTACGCAGGAATATTTATTTATTTATACCTTTTTTGTACACAGACGCGTACGAAAAGGCGAAAATTAAGCCACAGAACATTCACAGCCAATTTAAATGAAATAAATTATGGATAAACATAGACATAGACATAGACATAGACATAGACATGCATTTATTCAGCAACTTACACTCATACAGGTTTGATACAATAAAATGATACATAAAAAACATCAAAGATAAAATAAATAAGAAAAACAGACATAAAATTATCCGATTGCGAGTGATGTGATGCTGGGGGCACTGACTCAACATAATGCTATCGCAAATTGCGGTAGCGTTGGTTTCAACAATGCCATTGAGGTTGGACTCGCCCGCGAGGATAGTGTGTACGCTTTATTTCTATTTTAGAAAGATGTTATCAAAATAATAAAATAAAATAATGGAAATGAAAAGGATGGGAACTTTATTTATGCTGTAGGTATATAAATGTATATAATAAATAATATAATGAGTATTTACTATAAAACAATGGAGATATTTATATTATGCTATGAAAATAAAATAAAATAAAATGCAGCTATTTTATCCGCCCTAAAAGTTAAACTGACAAAAGTATTCTTTTACTTTTACTTTGAAAGAGCTGATGGTATTTAGTTGACGGATAGGTGAGGCAATTGTTCCAGCATTTAGTAGCTG
>JAGSMP010003137.1:0-53354 GCA_029286625.1 Parnassius orleans | reverse complement strand
AGGATGGGAACTTTATTTATGCTGTAGGTATATAAATGTATATAATAAATAATATAATGAGTATTTACTATAAAACAATGGAGATATTTATATTATGCTATGAAAATAAAATAAAATAAAATGCAGCTATTTTATCCGCCCTAAAAGTTAAACTGACAAAAGTATTCTTTTACTTTTACTTTGAAAGAGCTGATGGTATTTAGTTGACGGATAGGTGAGGCAATTGTTCCAGCATTTAGTAGCTGCATATCGAAACTACTCTATATCGAGAGCCTGAATGCCATAGCCCGTTTAAATTGGTCCTTCGAGACGGATCAAGGAACCAGCCGAGGGAAGCCAGGTCGACGACATAGGCCCACAGGGCTGAGCAAAACCGGGCCTGTGGAAACTGATAGCTGCCGGAAGAAAGAAACCGGGATTGCGGCCAAGTGCGAGTGCTTGCATGGGGCACCTGCAGCCAAGCGCAGAGTCTTATTGAAGACACTTACTGCGGCCAAGCAGGGCTTGCAGCACTTTTCCTGTCGGGCCACCGTGCTCGGCACTTCCATCGGACGACCGTGCTCGGCACTTCCTCATTTCCTGTCGGGTTTTACTTAACATTCCTGTAACTCAAAGGCGCTTGGTGTTTACTGTTACCAGGCGAGGTGCACACTGCTGCAGCTGCAAGCGCTCAGAAGGCGCTCACCGCTGCTGCCAGGCGAGGAGTGCATGAGGAGGCACCCTCACCTGGCAGCAACGTGAAACGGGCTGGGGCATTCAATCTCGACATAGATCCGTCATTTGAATGATCCAATCAAACTAGGATTAGTTCGCCATAGACGTTCTGCCAGAAACTCTTTATCACCACGTGTTCGGGCGGTCAACGAGGTGTGTGAACCCCGTGAAGGAGTAACACAAGAGCGTCTGAAACCTTTCTGAAAAGGTCAGACGACAAAGATTACGGGTCTCAATGGTCCCGGTCAATCGTCCCTCATTTGTGGACTGTAGGTGGTGGAAGATCCTTAGAAATAAAACAGCAATTATCAATTTCTCCATAAGAGTGCAACTTATTACTTTCTATTCTATCACTTCCTATGTTCTTGATTCTTGATTTAAAAAGTATACTGATATGATCCCGAATTCCCAACAGTTCAAACATTTCTGAACAGTTCGAAAATTTCCCAAACAGTTTCGAAATTTGTTACAATATCCATTTACCATCTGAAAACTGTGTATTTGTCTCCGCCATCACCCTTACTTTATATGAAAATATATTTTATGGTGGTTTCTATAAGCATAGTCCTTCGTGCTCGATGCTCGTGTTGGTGACGATTTTGTTATAAATTTTCACTGAGTTTGAAAGCCTATTTAACTTTTCATAGATTTAACCTGCCAAGTGGAAAAACTACAGCCTGTACTGGAGAATAAACCTAAGGTGTCCGTGTGGAAGTTCTTTAGTAAGTTGGTTTACAGCTGGAAATACTGACCAACTACTCGATAAATTTATAAATATTTATGGAGTACTTTGTCCACTGCGCTGCTAGATACGTATTGATTCTATCAGATATGCAGGTACACAATTCACACCGCGAGCACGTGGTAAAGTTGTAAATAAAATCGATCACAAGAACTTAAGTGGTGCCAGCGAAACTGGATTGACTTAAATTTATAAATAATGGAATGTAAAAACGAGAGTTGGAAAAAATTAGTTTGCATTCAATGAGATTGTAAATGCCCATTGTAGCACAAGTAGACCAGTTACTAACTTCAAACAAGGAATGCTAAGAGGGTATAACATATTAACATTTCACTGTCCCGAGTCATAATATATGAACATTTCGATTGTTTAACTAATGTATCTTTTCGCGGATAGGGATGTTTTTAATATTGTTATATTACACGACAACGAAAAGTGGGTCTAAACGCCGGGTAGGGCCAAAATAGTTATTAGGTTATTCTGTCAAGAAATTCTCAGTAGCAGCACAGAATCAGTTTTATCGAACCCATGTCTCAAAAACACGGACCTGTACCTGATTTTTCTCCAGTTTGTCAGGTCCCATCAGACTATGTGAGAGAATGAGTGCAACTATGCTTGCACACACTCGTGCTATAATACTGAACTGCACAAATGGCTAGTTTCCTTTGAGACTGGCCGCTATGATCTTAATTCGATCTGGAAGATATTCTTATACAACATATAACTAAAACCTCGTAGTTCCCATTTAAATAAAACTAGTTTTTTGGATTTTGTCGCGTATACTAACTTTTTATATTCCCGACGTTTTGTGCACTTTACAGCACCTAAGTTAAGTTAATATACCCGACAAAATTCGTAAAACTAGTTTTATTAAATATATATTGTTTAAAAATATAAGAAACCATGTAGTTCCGTTAAGTGCGTAATAAAACTACATAAAATTTGCAAATATATTATTGAATTTAGTCGTGTTCTTAAGTAAAGTTTTTCGATACGTTTGAATACTGATTCATAACGCACTTATCCAAACCACAGGGTTTTGTTAAATGTTGTAAAACATTTCGATTGTCCGACTATTGTGTCTAGTAGGCGGACAGGAAAACTATTCAGCATGTAAAACGCGTTTAGTGCAGGAGAAATTCTTGGTGTATTTATTTTAAGCACAACTAAAAAAATACACAATAAAAATATTAATTACGAATTTTATGTTACAGGAAAATCTCGATCGACCCGGCAACCTTAATGGTGTCCATCGTTTTGTTCACTTCTACGATTTTCCAAGGTCTGTCAGTGGTGCAAGTGTATGCGAAGCCTTTGTTTACAGGCTGTACCCACCATGTCCCGATCATCTGCAGCGTTATGTCCGCTATAGTGACAGTCGTTTCCAGTTTGATTGGTGCCTTTTTGGTCGATTGGGCAGGGAGACGGGTTAGTATTATTTAGAAATATCTGTTTTCTCTTTTGGGTGAAGAAAATGCACCATTGAGAATGAAACTTAACTTGTCTACTCTAATGATGATGATGTTTTGGTACAGAATTGCGTAGCTTTTATCTTTTAAATTTTGTACAAAATACGAAACGAAAACAATGGCTGTTCGATTTAGTCATAAATAACCTAGAATGTTAGGTAAATCGTGCGTTATTACCGCTGGTAAATGAATACGCTCATCAACATGCCCTCGATATAAACGTCTTTTGCTCATTTTAAATACCATTCGTTTTGCTTCTCGTACTATCTACCTCTTCCACAGAGCTAACTACGATGAAATTAATGCTGATTTAGCTACTCGTAGTATGGATTGGAGTATATTGTAATTGATATTAATACATTTTTATCAAAATTTATGAAGTCATGCGTATATTTATTCCTGTTGCGTATGTCAAATCCTATACACGTTAGCCACCTTGTTGTATAACTGCAATGATTAAAATAACATAGGAAAAATTAAAATACCATAAGAAATGGAAGACTTATAGGAGTAACTGATTACAAAACATTATGTTTTGCGATCAACAAAAAAATGCAGAGATAATGTTACGATATTTTTCTGCAAAATGCTGAAAATAACATAAAAGTTATTAGTAAATATTTCTGGTCTTTCGAGAAATCAAAAAAAAAATCATACCATAATGTGCCAGACTAGACAGAGAGTAATGTGTAATCAATTTAATGATTACTTTATTTGTGTTTTTGAACCACATTAGATATCTAATTTAATTCAGATAGCGTGTAATGGAATTGAAAGTCTCAATAGCTTCAATTTATATTTCAGTCAAACAAGTTAAAAGTTATCTCAAAAAAATTGATATTTCAAAGTTTCTGGACCTAATGGATTACCACGAGTTTTTTTTAAAAATGTGTTATAATTTTTCAAATTGCTCTCAATTGCTTAACCACTTTATTTTATTTTTAATTTATCCCTTAATACCGGTAAAATGCACGTAGTCTGGAAAAAAAACTTATGTAACTCCTGTCTTTAAAATGGTGACAGACGAAATATTCATTATTACCAACCTATATCGAAACTAAACGCCACTGCCAAAATTATTGAGAATAGTATATCCGTTTATATCCGTATATTTTCCTACTTTGAGACCCATATCATTTAACAGAAGCATGGGAATGTATAAAAAGAAAATATCTAATGAGTTAACTTATATGAGTATACACACCGTCTTGGTCTAGCAATGGATCCGGGTGATCAGGTTGATATTGTGTATACAGACTATTCGAAAGTATTCGGCACTCTATATTACACCATATTAATTAATTAACTTAAAGCAATTGGTATACATGGTGATCTTATAAGATTAGAATCTTATGTACGTACGAAGTCAGACTGCTGTATTAAAGGTTATTTCTCCTCATTCATCCCTATTACTTCAGGCGTCCCAGGGTATCTGACCCATCTTCTATTTAATTTATATTAATGATTATAACTCAGTATTCATAATTTTGAATTTTACTTACGCGAAAGACGTGAAACTATTTTAATTATTAAATCAGCCTCTGATCAGTTCTTTGGAAAAATGATTTAGATTGACTTTAGTTTAAGAATACACTTTAACCTAAAAATGTAATGTCATCACTTTTCAGAAGAGTAAATCAGGTTGTTTGTTTTGATAAATATTATCAATCGAAATTCTGAAGTGGATCCCCCTCGGAAGTTCGATTAGTAATATTTATATGGGTGTTAAGTAGACAGTAATAAAACATAATTTGTTTCATCTCGCTGGTGACAAACGAGGCGTCTATGGAAAGCCTACAAGTCATGGCTTCCCAAAGATGGTATATTCCATTTATATCAGAACTTAAATATATCAGTCGGCGACGAAAGCTACGTCAAAGGTGCGACACATCTAATATTGCAATCGCCAATTAGAAGAATTTTTTAACCAATCCATTATCCCTTTTCGTCCCATGGGTCTCGTAAGAGGCGACTATGTAAAGCGCCAGAAAAGTTTTATGGCTTGTGATAAATGGTGTTATAACGATTCCGTTTACCGTTACATCCTATCAAAAAGTCTACTGCTGAACATGAACTCCATAGATTGCCTCATATGGAGGATCTTTGCCATAGATGTCAATTTTGGTAGGCTGTCAACGACAGTTTTCATTTTAAGTTGTTATCAGGAAAACGCTGCTGCCCATCTCCTGTTCAATTTCTCTCTGTCTTCTCTTAGGACAACACTGGAATGAACTATGATAGTGAGTATATATACACTGTCATTATATGGTATAGACTCACACGATACGTTCGTTATAAAATCCTATACGACGGCGTATAAATACTTATGAAAACTTTTAATTAATTTCTTTCTTGCAGTCGCTGATGATATATTCTTCAACATCGTCGGGTGTGAGCTGTTTGATTCTCGGGACCCAAATTCATCTCCACTGGGGCCCAAGTTGGATTACAGCGTTGTTAATCTACTTGTTCATATTTACGTACACGTGCGGTGCTGCCACTGTTCCTTACGTGCTGATCGCCGAAGTGTTCTTGCCTGAGGTTGGTATTCATTATCGTTGGAAGTAGTTTATCAAAAATCCCTCTTTTATAGAATATTTTTAAAAGTCATACCAATGCTGACGTTGAAACTGCAGTATCTTTTAAGTAGATCGGTACTCAAATTAAAATTAAAAGCTAAAGATAGCTCGGATTAACTATGACTGGTGTCGCAGAGCGTCCAAAGTTCGGGAAAAAATAAGTTAAATTAAACGCAATAAATTATGTTTAAATAAAAGTGGGTAAACATTTTGAAGACGTAACCATATACATTACAATAACAGCGTCTTTAAACATCTTACTGTACTTACGCAGCATTACATCTAAAATCAACGCGAAAACTATCAATAGCGGTCACAAGATGCCGGCAGTAGTAACATGTTACAAATGCAAAAAAATAGTTAACACAAAAGAAAACTGCAAGATGTTCAATAAGGTCGTCTTAGTAAGGACCCTTGTTTACATTGTGTTTGTTTTGTACCTCAGTTTTTAGGTATCTCTTCAAAGAAATAATATTCACATGAGAATTGAATTGTAGTGCCTTATAATTATTTTAAGCTAAATAACACCGTTCTTAGTAGACGGGGATCTTTCAAAGAGCTCAAAAAGGTAAAGCACTTCAAATTATTCCTATACCACTTATATCAGGTTAACGTCAGTCAATTTTTTCTTAATTATTCCCTTCCCATTCGGAAAAGGCTCAAAATATTTATATAAAAATACCCAATATTAAGGCTTCGGTCTCCGAGGATTTTAAAAAAAAAATGAAGAGGAGCAACAGGCCCTACACAGACCAACGCCATTTGCGGTGGGTGCCAAACAACCACCGCTTTTCCGCCGCAGAACGACGAGAAGTTTGAAACTGGACCAATGAAGGGCTTGTAAATAAAGGGCTTGGCCCCTTGGTAGTGCGTAACCTCAAACATCATTTCATTCCGTCCGTGAAGCTTGTTACAAGCAGTTGCGTACTTCATTGTTCCATTATTATTTTTAACTATCGAAACTATTGAAACATCCATAAGTGACATTTTTGGATGACCACTGCACCAAGTGGTTTTAATTTTTGTTTGACTGTTTCATTGGAGCCGTGACTAGTGCCATATTACAAAAAGGACCGCTCAACATATTCTTAACTTGATTTGAAAAGATCGACGATATGACGGCGAACACCCAGCGAACACCCCCGAATCATTTCAAGTTGTGTTCATCTAATCCGGACTTGTCAACCGCTTCAACTTCAACTGACAATAATATTTATGTAATGCGTAAACGCAAACAACCTGAGCCGACGACTTGAACTCAATTATGGATGCGTTAGAGTTCAAAATAGTTAACCAAATGGAATCTTTTAAAGTTAGCATTGAGATACTTGAGAGAAATGCGCAAATTAACAACATCCATTAATGATACCCTGAACCAATTTAATCTGCGGCTAAACGACATGCAGGATTCAGTAAACTACATGAATAATAGGCAAGATGCATTTGACGCTCGTTTAAAAGCGATGGAAGATGATTCTCTGCGTAAAGAAATTCCTCAGTTATCAATGCTGGAATCTAAAATAGACATGATGGAGCAACAAGTCAGGCAGTTTAATATTGAAATTGTCAATCTCCAAGAACGTCGTGATGAAAACTTGAAAGCTGTACTTCAAAACATTGGCTCAATTACTAAGCACCCTGTTAATTCTGCCGACATAGTATCAGTGCACAGAGTGCCGCATATGGATAAAAAATCCCCACCCGAAAAACGTTATCGTGAAATTCTCTACCAAAATAAAACGGGATAACGTGGTTGCTGCTGCGCGGGTAGTAAAATGTGTCAAATAAGATCAACTACTTATATCACGTACCTCGCGAAATATTTACGTCATGAACATCTGACATCCAAAAATAAGAAATTATTTCTACTCAGCCGTGAAGTGAACAGAATGAACAATTATAATTTTGTCTGGATTAAACATGGTACCATACTGGTTCGTCAAAACAACACTTCTACCTTATTCTCAATTCGTAGTGAACAGATATTAATAAAATTAAGCCCTAATAATATTATGAAATCAACTTATTGTTATGATAATTTAAGTAATAATTATTCACCATTATCTAACCACACTTTCATAATTCTACTTTTATATACATAATAAAAGTTTATGTGATCTTATTGTATGATGGCAACAACAATTTACCTAAAAGTATTTGGCTATATCGGATAATAAATCGTAAAAATCATATTCAGCAAACTGATAAACATAATTTTTCTTATCACATTTATCATGCCACAAAATGCTCTGTGTTCTTAATATTTTATTTATACCTCACAACATTTTCTGTCTGCATATTGCACCGATCGGTTTTACTTACTTGATATAATACCAGAATCAAAATTAAATTCTAATATTTTAACTGTACAGTATATTACCAAAATTGTCGAAGATTACGCACCAAACTGCATACTCTTTATATAAATATTATCTCATACATACGACTTAATCGTATTAACGGAAACTTAGTTACACGCGGATATCAGCGACAATGAACTCATACACGATAGGTATCATGTTTTAGAAAGGACAGGCGTGCAGCGACCGGCGGGCGCGAAGGCGGAGAACATACTGGTAGCGGTGCACCGTTCGCTTTGCTGCTTTCGTCTCGAAATGCTGACGCATTACTTTAAGCCCCTCCCGCCTCTTGTTGATTTTTTATTACTAGACTTACGCATTGCAAACCATGTTTATATTCTCTCAGCCGTCTATATCCCACGCAATCAAAATTTTGATGCATATATTAGTTTTTGAAATTTATTACAAAACCAATTATCTGGATCGACCGCAAGTTCTTTTATAATTGGTGACTTTAATCTGCCGAATCTTGGCTGGAATAATACTGGCCAGGCCCTGGAACCTATAATAGATTCGAACTTGAATACCTCATTCTGGAGCTTAATTAATTTTATGTTTCTAATAAACGGTCATCAGATGAATTATATTCTTCTATTATATCCTAGACTTAGCCATAACAAATACAACCAAGTGCAGCTTATCATCAGTGACGTCACCGTTGGTACCTCCCGATGCCGTTCACCCTCCTTTTGAAGTTTTCATTACTTTATCACAGTGATGCACAGACTTATTAAGACTAGGGGCCTCAGGCAAATTATGAACTGATGGCGGGCCGCCAAGTATAGGTAATAAAAACAATAAAGAATTGATAATAATGTATTAAAATTGAAAAATTTATTAATTTGAAGCGTGGCACCATAGTTAACACAATCTTTTATATTTGGCTCTAATTTACTTAGCAACACACGTAAAACTGCTTCAAACTTTCATTTGCAAGGCGGTTTCGATTTTTTGTTTTATTATTATTTAGTATTGAAAAGGTTTGTTCACATATATACCATAAGCTGGCACATTTCAGAGCGTTTATGCGCAACTCTTTGTACGTATTTTTATCAATGCAGGTAAAATTTCAGCAAGTCACCTTCGTTGAATTTGTTGCGTAAATCTTGGTCGTTTTGAATGTCGATAATTTCTAACTGCATTGACTCTGGCTGTTTTTTAACTGAAATCGTGAAAGGATTGCTGAATATGTCCAACAGAGGTTTCAATTTTTAAACTCCGACAATCTTTCTTGAAAAGATTGAATCAAAAATCTAGCTTTTCTACATAACTGAAGTTAATCGCAGTTTTGTTGCCAGCTATTTTCTTATAATTATAATTCGGATAATTTTTTCGGCGGTAGGTGTAAAATAATGTGCATTGCTCTAAATAATTAAATTAGTATTTATTGATATTTAAAGTAATTTACAGTTTATTAGTTTACAGTTTTAATATTTTTGTGTATTAATTACATACATTGTGGGTTTAACTCACCTTAATGGTTAAACTGTGGTTACATCACCCTCAACCGCTCACTTTTGTTTTCACAACACACAGAAGATTTTTTCAAGACAATGTCCTCTATTGCTGAGTTAGCAAATATCCAAAAAGCTGCTTTAGCTTCTCTCAATCAACATGTGGCAAAATTTGAAGAACTCATAAAAAATCCACACCGGCTCCTGACAAGTCTCTCTCAAGTGACTTTCAAGCGTTTAAGGATAATGTTGGCAAATCATGTCACTACTACATCAGAAGATCAATGAGGTTAGTCAAACTGTTGACAATATTGAGATGCATCGGAGAAAATATTTGCTGCTAAATGGGTTCCGGAATCATCTGATGGCCATCTTAGATAAAGTGGTAACTGTCCTGCAGGATAAGCTTCAACCACAGGGTTTTCTTCAAGCTCCATTGTGCTTGCCATCGTCTGGGTGCAGTTTCGGAGCTCGTGCAAGACTAGTCCTGATACGGTTTAGTGATCACTCCATTAAGTCAACCATCTGGGTGAAGAAGACACAGTTGAAAGGTACTTCATATGCTTTTCCGGTTTGCTAAGTCGGCGTCACTTGGTACATTCATTGCTGCGACACTGGTGTCAGTGGTTTGGTGCTGGTGACCACCACGTGAACTTTGGTGCCAGCGCGTCCCGGTTCATCTCGGTTAATTCCGTGACTCACGTTGTTGCCTATTATTGATGGTGGCTTTCGAAAACATTATTGGATATCAGACATTTTTGTTTTTTATTTTAGTTATATAGGATTTATTGTTTGTTTTCTTATTTTGTTGTAACTTTGTATTTGTTTTTTATTGTTACATTAAGATTGAACAGATTATGGAGATTGATGTGTGTGATAAACATATATTTTTTTTATATCCATTTATATATATATTTAATTATTAGTATCATTATTATTTTATTTATTTTAAATATTTTTGTCTAATGTCAGATGATGAATCTTTTATTCTACTTGCAACAGTTCCTCTTCCCTTTCATTTACTGATGCTTCGGATGAGTCTGCTACTTCTGTACATTAATATGAAGAATCTCAAAAATTGTTAAACTGTTTTCACATTTGCCATTTAAATGCACAAAGTATTCCTCAACATCATACGGAGCTCCTGGATACTTTCTCTTCTAGTGCAGTTCATGCTATACTCATATCGGAAAGCTGGCTTAAGCCTGAACTCTCGTCCACGTCTTATAGTCTTCCAGGTTATATTTTACTCCGTAACGACCGCACTGGTAAAAGGGGCGGAGGTGTCGCTATATATCTGCGTAGTGATATACCTATAAAATATTAAACACGTCTTCTTCTATATTCCGGTTCAATGGAATACATTTTGTCAGTTAATGTCAAAGTGTTAAAGTTTTCTTGGGTTGTCTACTGTCACCTCAAGTGGACTACTTCTCCGATTTGGAAGAAAATTTGTTGCCTTTCAGCTCTGCACACATCACATTATGATGGGAGATTTTAACACTGACCTATTAGGGGTTTCTCTCAAATCTTGCAAACTGAGGTCGATCATGATGTCGCATAATTTCACTATTTTGCCTCTAAATACAACACATCACAACTTCTACTCTGCTGACACCTGGATCGACCTTATAGCCGTCTCCTCCGTTGAACACGTTGTCAATTATAGACAATTCCCACTTGGTTTTCACGGCATGACTTTTCTGTCATATAAATTAAAGTCTAAGCCTTTATCCGTATCTATCGCTATTCGAAGTCTTGCTAGACTAGATATAGACAAGCTTAAGTGTGATGCGGATGCTATTAACTGGTCATCTGTATATACTGTCCACAGTTGATGAAAAGTCGACTTCATTAACAGCAACATATTAGGACTGTATAATGAACATGCCCCTAAGCGTGTCGTTCGACTTAAGCGTCCTCCTGTTCCATGGATCACGACTGGGGTAAGAATGGCTATGCAAAACGCGACAGAATGTTTCGTGCTTTTAAGAAGAATCGCACTGATATAAAGTGGCAGGCATATAAAACTGCGAGAAATCGATGTAATCAGATGGTGAGAGCTGCTAAACGCCGATATATCCACGAACAAGTACTTAATTCATCTTCGGCTGATATATGGAAGTTTCTCAAAACGCTTGGATATGGTAAATCGCAATTTGACTATAATAGCATCACCTTTTCTCCCGACGATTTTAATCGTCATTTTCTGTCTTCTCAAATAGTTTCTGATAATTCTAGAGCTAATGCTATCTCATTTATATCTTCCATGCCTCCTTATTCTCACGAAACTTTCACTTTTTCTTCTGTAGACGAAAGCGAGATATAAAAAGCACTTTCTTCTATTAAATCGAAAGCCATTGGTTGTGATGATTTGAGTAGGGTAATGGTTATGCACGTGTTGGATGCTGTTTTACCCGTGATAACTCATATCATTAACTTTTCGCTGACCAATGGTGCTTTCCCAACTCTCTGGCGTAAAGCCTTTATTATTCCATTCCTAAATCGACTGATTGCAGCGCTATATCAATTTCAGACCAATTTCTATCTTGCCTTTTCTCTCTAAGGTTCTGGAAGCTGTTGCTCATAAACAGATTTCTTCTTATTCTCAAATAATATTCTTTCCCTTATCAGTCG
This sequence comes from Parnassius orleans, assembly GCA_029286625.1. Taxonomy (NCBI): domain Eukaryota; kingdom Metazoa; phylum Arthropoda; class Insecta; order Lepidoptera; family Papilionidae; genus Parnassius; species Parnassius orleans. The sequence continues at coordinate 41,399 of JAGSMP010003137.1, read as the reverse complement.
GGTTTCCGCCTGGTCATTCTACAACTACTGCTTCTCAAGGTGACGGAAGATATCCGAGAGGAATGGAAAAATCAAAACTGACCGTCCTCATCTTAATTGATTTTTTTAACGCATTTAATTCTGTTGATCATGATATCTTGTTAGCTCTTCTTTCTCATTTGAATATCGTCTTCTGCTGAGGAATGGTTCTCTTCATATCTTCGAGGCGCCAACAGGCCGTGCGCACTGGACATATATTATCTGACTGGTTATACGTGTCTGGCGTTCCTCAAGGCGGTATAGTCTCTCTCTTCTGTTTTCAATTTTTATCAATCTCATCACATTAAATCTCAAGTGCTCTTACCATCTGTATGCCGATGATCTGCAGTTATATGCCAAGTGGAACACTCAAATATCTCTAATGCTATCTCATTATTAAACGATGACTTAAAATATATCTCCGAATGGTCCACTGTGTTTGGCATAAACGTGAACCCATCTAAATGCCAAACCATAATCTTAGGTAGCCCGATTATTATCAAAACTAGATATGCCACCCTACCATCAATTATGTTTAAAAATAATGTCATACCATTCTCTCCCATGTAAAGAACCGGTCTGTATGTTGATGGTTGCTTTACATGGAACAAACATATACAGGAGGTGAGTCGCAAAACAACTGGAACTCTGCGATCTCTATATCGATTAAAACTTTCTTCCCACCATTACTAAGATTTTACTTGTCCAGTCACTATTCTACCGATTATTGATTATGTCGATGTGTTGCTCAGACCTGTCTCAACATCACCTTAATACATTGGATCGTCTACTTAACAACTGCATCAGATACATTTATGGTCTTCGTAAATACGACCATGTATCTTCTTTTCGTGCCCAGCTAAATTGATTTTCATCCGATAAAAGTTGTTGTATTTTAGAATTGTAATCCGACGTATCCATTATAACCGTAGCATTACCTTTATCTGCGCGGAGAATCGTTAAATCTGGTCTGTTGCGTAAGTTTTCATCATCCTTCACAGTTGGCTACCGTGGGCAAATCTTTGTTACAGAGAGCACGAGGATCTGTGACAGCAAACACCTGGCCGCCGAGCTTCAGCACGTCAAGCAGGTTCTGCACGACAACAAGCTGGTCCCGCGCCTGCGTCACAGTGACCGAGTGAAGCCGGCCACAGTCGAGCGTGTGCCTGCTGTACTACCATATGTCAGAGGTGTCACAGACAAGATTGGCTACATCTTGAAGCGAGCTTCTATAAGAACATTCTTCAAGCCGCCGAAGAAGATTAGTCAGTTCTTACCATCCGTCAAGTGCACATCCCTCTACAAGATGCAGGAGGTGTACAAACTTGATTGTGAATGTGGTCTCGTGAAGCGCCAACGTTCCGGAAGTCTGCAGGTTTGTGATCATATCTGGACGGCCCCCGCCATTACATTAGATTTGATAAACCACAGATTCTCGCGAAAGAACATCGATTCCTGGATGATACGTGAGGCTATTGAAATTAAAACATCCTAATTTCAATAGAGGAGGCTGGTACTACCACCTGCTTGGGATCCTGTAATTAATAAAATTAAACTAAACCCAAGCACCACTGCAAGACTTCAAGACACAGTTAGTTCATTCTGCGTAGATCGGACCAAATTAATAATTAAAAAAGCTGAAGGTACTCCGTATTAACTTTGACATTGGGACGTCAATCACCTCAGTCCCCGTGACCATGGGTGCTGTAAAGCACCCGAAACGTCGGAATTAATAAAAAGTTAATTAAACGCGATATAATCCGTAAAAGTAGTTTAATTCAATGTGTAGTGTTCGCGTAAATATGAAATCATTATATTACAATTATAACACAGTGCTGTCATCGGCAAATAACGACATTTAGTGACTTGTACAATTTGGAAAGTCATTTATATAAATGATAAAAAGGAGCGGGGCAAGAACTCCACCCTGAGGAACTCCGTATTTAATCCATGCTGTATGATCGGAAACACCTAGCTCTATTATTTCACTATTACATCCTCGTATATTATGCAATATATTGTCCAAACAGGTACCACTACTAGGGCGTGTCGGTTTGCTTATTTCTATTTTCAAGTTAAATTATTTTGCAATACGTTCAAATTGAATGGAATATTTAGTTTTCTTTAGCATGTCTGTATTAAAATCACCGCAAATTATTTTTTGTTTATTATTATAGCTTGTGATATGTAGCATTTTTGATAGGTTATCAAAGAAAATGTTTATTTTACTTTGAATTGGGGTTCTGTATACATAATATAATAAATTTATAGTCTGTCAGCTCTATAGCACAGCATTAAAAACGTTAGGAATATTAAATTGTTTTATTAATTCCATTTCTGTAAAGTTTATTATACACCAATATGCATGAACCTCCGTTTCGATTATTACGAGCAAAGTATGTAGCTAATTTAAAGTTAGATATATTTAGAAGGTTTACGTCACTACGTATCATGTTATGTTCGGTGAAGCATAAAATACTAACATTTTTCCATTATTGGAGAGGTCATTCAAACGTTCTATTATGATGTCACATTTATTCAAAAGTCCATTTATGTTTTGATGCAGTATATATAATTTATTATACACGAAAAAAATCTTGTGTTAAGTTAATATTCTCCGTTTCATGTATGTAATGTGACTGTGTATTATTGACGGACTTTCTGCTAAAACTCCCCGTAGTGTTTCGGGACTACTACGTATATTTTCCGTTGTAGTTTTTTGAATTACACGCATCAGATTTTCCATAATATTCCTCATTCCATTTTTCTTTAATTTTCCTGTTGGTGAGAACATTTCGTATGTCAAATCGTTATTTGAGTCAAATACTTGCGCGAAATTATTTTTGCATGCATCCATATTCAGTAATGAGTTGAATATTTCAACTCGGCAGTTATATATATTTGCTCCATATACGTATGTATGTTGGTAAGGCGATAATTATATTTGTAAATTTTAAATCTTTTAGGTTTTCACAAATTTCATATACGAAAGAGGAATATTGCTGTGATTTTTTGAAATCTGATTCCCCTATCAGAATGATGCATAAGTTTTTTTTTGTGAATCCCTCTAATTTTGAGTTTAGTCCACATAACATCTGCTTTATTCCCCCGCCAGGAAATATATAGTGGCAACATGAAAAATTTGTGCTTAAGCCAGATTCTTCTAATAACTGTAAGATTTTACTTCTATTATTATTACTGACAAAACATAATTTATTGAGTTCTGTACTTTTCCTCTACTATTGTTTTCTTTGTTTTCGCACTCTGAGGGATTATTTATAACCGATGTTGTAATTTCTTTTGATGTGTTTTTTTGCATATTTGACGTGAGGTTTAGTTCATTTTGCAGTCCCATGTCTATAGAACTAGAGTTTGCTATATTTTTTGAAAGTGACGACCGTCTATATCGCTTTTTTGCTTTTTGTTAGGTGTGTTGGGAGATCTAATGTAAATATTTTTTAAATGATTTATTGTATTCTCTTGGTGCTTAACCAGTTTAGACAGAGAATTATTTTTTCAAGTAGTTTTATTATTTCATTATCTGCGCTCTTTAGTTGATTTTGTAAATGTAATATTTGCTCTTTTAATTTGTCTACCTCATTTTTGTTTGCAGTTAAATCTGGTAAGCTTGATGATCTAAAATTTGACATGATTGAGTCAAACGAATCTTGTGATTCATTGAAAGAGTTGGTTTTTTTTGTATGTTTTCTCATAGTAATATCTTCAAGAGACATCTTGTATTTTATAATAGTAAAATTCTATATTGTAATTAAATTATTGATTGCATTTTTGTGACTTGTATTGCCCTCTAGTGTCTTGAAATATAAGTCGCAATATCATTAGGTTCTTCTTTAATCCAAAGTAAGTATAATATGCAACAGATGGTGTTATTTAATAATTTACGTTATATTCGCGCAGTATACTTGTTGTTTTTTTTTCCTTATTGAACATAGATGGCACTAGGTAGCGTATATGAAAGTCAATAAATGTATCTAAACACAGTTTGTTTAACAGTTGATGATACCTTATATAGTATATTACCTATGGTAGATTAATCACTAAGTTAATAGTTGTTTACATTGTTTGTAGATAATTTTTTTAAAGTTATAACGGTAATTGCAATGTTTTTTGTTGATATTATTAACACTTTAAACACAGATTACTTATAATATTGGTGTTAGTACATTAACACAAGATTTATTTAATATAGTTATTGCACTATTATAGTTTGTAAGTAGAGTTTACTGTATTTTTTGTCAGGTAAAGTTCAAACACTTGTATCATAAATATATTAGTAAAGTAGAAAGTAGTATTAGGGATAACAGTAAATTCTTTTACACTTATTTGAAAAACCGTAAAAAGATCTCTGATATACTGAGTACTGTAAACTTTAAGGATATAGTGGCTACAGGTCCCAACGAAGTTTGCTCAATATTTTCAAACTTTTCTCATTCGGTTTTTGAGCCAACTATAGTCACTGATGACTTTTTTATTCAAGATATAATTGTTGACGATACTAAAACACCTGATATCCTTATAAACGATATTAAATTCACAAAACTTGAAGTCACTAACCAATTAAAGATGATAGAATAAACTAATGTGAACTGATTCAATTAACAATAAAAATAAGTATATGAGGCAAAAGTGCTGATCGAGCGATTTGTGCGGTTGTATGCCTCCCAGGGCGAGAAGATGGGCGAGATGATTATGAGATGAGCTAAACTAAAACATAGATGAGACCGACATAACACTTATCGGCTAATTTACAAGATGATGACCCTACAATTTCTAGCGAGTTTTCCAAAAATTACATTTTAATAAAACTGGGGAAGTGTTTTTATGCACCGACTGATTAGGCTCACTTTGATTCTCTTGATCGGACACACTTGCACAATGATCACTTTGCTCTGCTTTAGCACACTCACTATCACACTTCACATCTTTTAAACACACACACTTTACACTGGTGTCACGTTGACAGCTGGTTGAAGCTGGGTGAGCGGGTGCGCGGACGCATTTCCACCTCGCGCGCACCCACGCCACGCACGCTGCTGCTAGTCCTGCCGCCACCAGAGAATAGATAACGGCATAGTGATGGACATCATGATAGTTGAGGCTGGGCCTCGCTAGCTATGTCAGAAGCTGACTTTAACTCTTTAATCTGCCGGTTAATGTTTTCTATAGCTTGCCCGAAATTCTCTGACACGTTGATCGTATTGATGGGTATCGATATGTTGATAATACTATTGACAGGCGCGATCTTTGGTGCAAAGACCACCGGCTCGATATTAATCTCATTTGTCATTTGTTTATGAGGCGTAATTACTAGAGTATTTCCCCGAATGACGCAGTCAGTACCGAGAATTACAATGTTTACTCCCGTCACCTGTTCTATGGTAACTCGATCTTGACATATGAATCGGAAGGTACATTGACCCCAACAATTAATTATATACGAGTTTAGCTTTGTAAGCTTTCGCCATGTAGTCTGACACGCGCTGCTGATAATTTTACAAGTGTTTGATTGTTTGTTTTTAATACAAAAGCTCTCGTCCGTCTGTCTCGTAGACGGCGTTTGAAGCTAAAGATAATCCGAATAAATATTATTATTATATTCTATGCAGTTCTGAAAGTCGCTGTATGTCACAGGTAAGAATGTGTCTTTATTCAGGTTTATGGCTACGTGGTCTGCAATCGATATCAGGTTTATCATAGAGAGTGATGAGTTATCAACTTGATGATAAAGAGGTATTACGTTGTAAATGTCATAGTCATCTCTATTAGTGAGGGGGATCTGAATTTCGAAAATAAAATACTGGTTGGTCATTCTAGCTTTGACCTTTAAAATTTTGTATAGGTTGGATAAATTACTCTGGGTGCTGTCTATTGGTAATGATATATCCTTTGATAGTTTGCTGGATATTACGCTTAGTTCTTACTAGCTTAGTATGCTTAGTAGGGTGGGTGACAGCAGATGAACGTTAAAATATTGAAGGTTGGTGATCGTATCCAGGAGGGTATCTTAGATATTACAATTCGAAAGGACATTATTCGCTATGATGCTCGACATGATGAAGTCGTTTGTGATTTCTACCTTAGATATTTCGGTGTTCACTGTATTCGATATTTTTTCTAAATTATTTAAATGCTGATTAATTGTTATATTGATTTTCCATTGTGTTCTCGATTCTTTTTAAAATGTTATTTTCCGCTTCTATAACTGATGTTTCATTTCTCCTAAAGTTGTGCTAAATGTCTTTGATTGCCCCGAATTAATTTGATGTCTTTTTCGTACTGGGCCGCAAACCGCTCGTCTAAAACGCCAAACAATGTATTAGCGACGTAGCCGACACCATTGATAAGGCCTCGACACGCGCGCTTCCGACTATCAAAATGCTGATTGAGCAACATACGGTCATAATACTCTAGTTTGGAGCCTGTATCAGCTGTTGCAATATTATGTCACAATGCGTTCCTTTCGATTAATTGCATAATGTTTGAAGATGATCCATATAAGTGTTAAATATCCTTTTCCCGTACCAATAGGGTTGCATATCGTAGTAAGTAACTAATTTCCAATGATCCTGTACTAATCTTATACTTCCAATTTAAAAAAAATGTATTAGTTATCACTCAGTTTTGTGATGTTGTAGCTTGCATGCGCAGTTGAAGTTATGAACAGAGTAAGTGTCATAAAATAGATAAGAAGTTTATATGAAAACTTTTCTTGGGTGTTTGTGTCCTTTTATTTTTGCTGATGTTTCATTTATTATTGTTGTTTCGCTACTTTTGTTTGACTGATCTATGTTAACTGGTAGGATCGATAACTTAATTACAGGTCTTTTGATAACAAAACCGTTTCGTGTTTTGACTGAGATGACTCGGACCAGATTATCGATACCGGGTGTAGTTCAATAACGCGACCTAAAGCCCATTTACCAGGGGTAGGTTAGCGTCGTGTATCACCAACATCGTCAAGTTTGATGTTTTCCGGTGACTGACGCCATTTGGTTCTGCTGAAAGCTGAGACAAATATTCACCCGCCTTTTCCAAATGTCGCTGAATATCTTTTGCGTTAGCTGCCATCTGGTTCTCCCGTCTGTTTCTGTCTCAATGATCGAAAGAATAGGTCCGCTAGACAAGAAGTGCGCTGGCGTTAAATAATTAATATCGTCTGGGTCTTCTGACAATACACCAAGGGGCCTCGAATAATGACAGGCTTCTAGCTGCGCTAATAACGTGGAAAATTCTTCATATGTCAGTTTTTGATCGCCAACAACTCTACGCAGATGGTGCTTTAGGCTTTTCACTGCTGCCTCCCAAAGTCCACCGGCACTAGGCCACGAGGGGACGTTAAAATGCCAATCGATCTTCATCTCGCTGATCTCTGTGAAGAACTCTTCAGATAATATTGATTTAAGATCGAAATACTCTTTGGACAGGATGTTGTTAGCTCCGATGAAATTAGTCCCATTGTCACTATATAAATGACGTGGGGTACCCTCCCTTGCTGCTAGTCGACGAAGGGCTGCCAAAAACGCTGACAATGGTAGGTCAGAGACTAACTGCAGATGGACAGCTTTTGTGACCATACAGATAAAGACGGCCACGTATCCTTTGTTGGTCTTAATGCCTCGACCCTTATTTGCTTTGATGTCTATATATATCCGTGAAATCCAGCCCTGTTCTAAAAGCGAGCGCGTGGAATTTGTCCTTACTTCGGGTAATTCTCCATTAGCTGTTCATTCATTTCTGGATTGTGGCGTTTGCATATAACACAACGGCGTAAACGAGTTCTCACAACTTTATTTCCACCTAAAATCCAATATTGCTGTCTAAGCCAAGCTTGCGTGAGGCGGGCTCCTCCGTCAAAAGTTGATTTGTGTGCAAGATCGATAAGTATATTAGTAAGGTGGCCACTGTGTGGATAATGTATGGATGTTTTATATCGTATGGGATGTTGCTATTTTTGAGTCTAGCTCCAACTCGCATTAAACGTTTTGATCCAAATACGGATTTAGGCAGAAAGCTTCTCTTAGAATCCACCTTGCTTTGCTTGGATAAATCGTTCATTTCCTGCAAAATTCAGATTTTTGAACGCTCATTATAAATTTTCAGTAGCGTTACGCGCTCGCTGTTATGTATGGTAACTTTACGCTGTTTTGAAATCGCTCGCAATATCCATGCAAGTACACGTGTTGCTCGCGTGAAACTACTTTGTTTGTGAATTATTGCGCTAATAATATCAATTTCGTCGTTGTTTTGTTTGTTTGTATGATGTTAGATAATTTCACCCATTCTAAATTGGTTTGATAAGTTGATCATGGAGTGAAAAGTACCATCGACAGCTTGGACGTTGATTATGGTAGTAGCCAATAAAATCTTTTGGTGTCCTCCAGAGACATGTGAGTTTGACACCGCGTCGGTCGTTGTACTCGGATTTGCAGCGTTTGCTGATGGCAAAACTTCGTGAACTAGTGTATGATGATTGCTTTGACACTATGGCATCTTTCTTTGAAACACATTCATTACCGTTATGATTATAAAGGCAGTTTTGGCATAAAGATAGCTTGGATATTATTTGTCGCTTGAAATCAGGTCGATATGTTGAAAATGCATCGCAATACGGAATGGCGTGATCTTTATTGTAGACAGGGCATTTTTGCTTCGATGCGGACGCTAACCTACTTTTATTATTAAAATTATTTGATTTAAATGATTTTGATTGCTCGTGATGCATTAAAACGAATGATTTTTTGAAATTAAATGGCTGAGATGATTGTTGCGGTTGCTGATTCGACTTCTGGTGGTCTTGTTTGCGTTTTGACGACTCTAGGGCTGTGAATTTCACCTTTTTTTTATAGAATTAGGGTGACAAACGAGCACACAGTCCACCTGATGGTAAGTGGTTGCTGTGGCCCATAGACATCTACATCTATCTTCGTTTGCGAATTAAAATGCAGATGCGTTGTCAGCCGTGAGGACTGAGATGGAATGCCTCTTTTCCAGTAAAAAGGGTCTCCGGTTCTCTACACTCACCATACGAAACACAGCAGCATTAGCAGTCGGCAAATCTCTTGAGTATTTCAATGACTCGATGTAGTCGTTGTGGGTGTCTGCGTCTAGTTTCTGAGTAATTAAGTAAACAATCATGGGGTCCCAGTTCTCTATGTTGACTCCCAGATTTTTGATGGCATTTAGGCATTCGTTGGTGGTATCATGAATCTTCTTAATCGCTGATGCTGACTGCTGTTGTATAGTAGGTTGGTTCACTAAGACACTCATGTGAGAATTAAAAATAAGCTTCGTGTTATTATACCGGTGGTTTAAAAGATCCCAACATACTTGATAGTTATCTGTGCTTATCTGTAAATGTTGCGCTATTTTCTCTGCTTCTCCTTTTAATTTACTTTTCAGAAATTGCATTTTCTGACTGTTCGATAAGGTTCTGTTGCTATGTATAGTTTCGACGAACAAGTCCTTAAACGACAACCACTGGTGGTAGCTCCCACTGAACGTGGGTATGTCCATTTTTGGGGTTGTCTTCTCCCGTTAAAGATCAGACCACATCTTGCTGTTGATAACTTTCTTCATGTTGTTGAACTTTGCTCATAGCTGCTGAACATTCTCTTCATTATCTTCGTATAGTTCGCTGTCTATTTCCCAGTGCAAGCGTCTATTATCGTCTAGCGTGCCTGAACCGACTTCAGAATATCCTCCACTCCCATTTTTCAGAGACTTTGTCGAAATCGATACTATAGTCGCTCGCTTTTCTACTTTCTCAACATATCCTCTGACTTGCTGCTAGTACCTTGGGCTCGGGATGCTTCTTTTTTAAAGTTGATTAGGAGCTGATCCATAGCTCTCATTATTTTATTCTGACTAGCTAGAAGATCTTCCATTTTGACCAATTACTGTGGCTGCTGATTATAATAGAGAGCTGTAGACTTACTAGGTCACTCGTGACAGAGGTCCGCTTACAGTAAGCTCGAGGACCATAAAGATGTACGTTACACCTAAGATGCGGCTGCTGATAATATAAATAAAATATGCTGCTTGAGGTAAAATATAAAATATATTTAAAAACTGCTAATAGCTAATGATGAGTACACGAACGCGCTGTATGGCGATGCTATGTGAACTGATTCGATGAAAAATAAAAATAAGTATATGAGGCAAAAATGCTGATCGGCGCTTTGTGCAGTTACCGTACTGTGGTAATTTTATATCTAAAGAAAAAGCAATCAGGGATTTTGGAGCTTTAGACACTAAACTATAACTAGATATACATATTGAAATATTATTAACAAAGCTTATAAGATGTATGGTTTCATCATCCGATCTAGTAATATGTAAAAATCCTTGACTTACTACCTTACCTTACCTTTATAAATCCTTAATAAGATGTCATTTAGAGTATGCAGTGACTATTTGGAATCCTCCATATAAAAAATATATTGATAAACTAGAAACTGTACAGAAGAAATTTCTTTGATGCATCCATTATAAAAATGTCAGAAAAAAAACCGTATAATGAACTCATGGCGAAATATAATCTTACCACTCTTAAATCAAGGCATATAATTCTTGAGGCAATGCTGGTCTATGATCTGTGTCACAATAGATATGACTGTATGGATGTAACTGAGAATATAAATTATAGAGTACCTACCAGAGCAGATCAGCGCGTAGCCCATTCTCATAAACTTTTTTCTATCAATCTGCCAAACAAACGCGGGACGAAGGTCCCCTTTATCACGTATGATGCACTCATACAATGAGAACTTTAATGATATCGATATCAATGTCACTGGACTAGGTAATTATAAGAAGATTGTCACTGAAAAACTTAAGCAAGTAGTCATTGAATGAGTAGATGGTGGACTATATGGCACAATTATTTAAAAAAACTAATGAGCAGTGGTGTCATATATCCTACTGCTAAACTCCCCTCACTTCTTTTCTCTTTCTTTATTTCTTTAGAATCTATATCTATAAGATATATAAAATATTAATAGAAGGACGTTAAGTTGGGAACTCGACCGTAGTCCACATAAAATACTGACATAATATTTGAGGACTTGGTGGTGCGTAATCAGTGCCCTAGTGCTGCTGTAATAACTAAGCCTTAAGGTTCAGTGAGTATAGCAGTGGAGCAGTTTGGCCAAGTGCTTCCATCTTCTGAACCTGCTCGGTTGTCTACGGACCTAAGTTAAATTCTAATCAATTTGTAATATATAATTCATTCATCCTTTAATTAAATATCTGTGTTTTAAATAATTGTTTTTTTAAAAATCAGCCCGTCTCCGTATAACATTTTGGTGGCAGTGGGATACGGAAATCCCATATCAAGTGAAGTGGAACCGCCTCAGCAAACTCGCTCCGTATCCTAAAATCTTTAAAACCTAATCTTATTCTGTGTCGTCCTGGCGTGTCCTAGTGAACCCAAATATAGTGCAAGTGCTATATACTCATAGCTACGGCCTGGACGTCCATTCCATTACGGAGACCCGATTCATTCCTGGAAGGGTTACATGCCACCAAGGAAAGCCGCGATTGCATCCTGAACCGCAATCATCTCCTTCCATCTACATACATACAGAAGAAAAATCACCTGAAGAATTAACCTGAAAAGCATCCATCGTCTTAAAAGAAATATCGTCGAAGATTTCCAACTCGAAATTCATCGTGTCCCGTTCAGTGCGCTACCGAAGACGCGCTTATCAATCGGAATGTTCCCTTATCGTGTTTGCAGCCATCGCCCACGCATTACTAGTACTGTGATCGTTGGTCATTGTTTTGTCTGAACTTTATAAACCAAAGCTTCTCAACCTTTTATGTTTCTTTGTTCAATTAATTTAAATGTTTTAGTTTATTCATATTTTACCATTTGTGATTATTTTATATTATTGTGTTATTGTAATTATTTTATATTATTGTGTGTTCTTGTATTGACTGATATATTTTTATGCCAAAAGTGGTGAAGGAGGAGGCTAGTTTACCTTCAATTCACAAAAGCCGGGTGTTAGTGACGCCCCAATCACCCCCCAGCCACTCCAGAGTTACCCCAGCCAAAGAGTTACTAAGGCCAGCATTGCAACTACTGCAATGACCGAGATGGATTTAAACTTTGTTCAAATTCGTTAAACAACTATGACGTAGTAGAGGAGATAATAGTTATTTTATTATTAATTGTAATAATGCTTATGAATTGCCACAGAATCTCAAAACAAATTTTATCTAAGTACATCATTAGTCAACTCCACGGTAAGCGGAAATCCTTGCTCCATAAAGAGTTTAAAGACTGGAAACAGCTCAAGTTTCTTAAAACAAATTTAGTGAACGTAATTGCTCATATCCTTACCGAATTACAAGAGAGCAAACAAGGCCCTTGATAATGTCAGCCAATTTGCCTCCGCATGGAAACCTGTCTTTCCAACTATTAACAGAAATATCCTATGTAATACAAAGGCAAAGAATTACCAAGTCAGTTTAGCATGGGACCTTGCCCTCCATCATTTCTATAGGGTTACATCCCCGCATTTCGAACATTGTTAGGTGTAGGTCTCCAAGACCCTTAATGAAGCCATAAACTTAGCCATCTCGGAGGAACGTATTCAACAAAGCCTATACAAACCACAGCCAGAAACAAAACATGAACACAAACCTAGGCAAAACTTCGTAAAAACTTTTAATACTAAGCCTTCTACTTATCAAAATTTTCACAGTACCCAAATCCTAACCAAACTCCACTGCTTGCTTTTGTCGATATTGTAAGACGGCGGGACACGACATTATGGCCTAAAAAACGAGTATTCCAACAATCGATTCAAGAACAAAAATATTCCAACCTCTCAATTCTAATATAAATACAACCACGGGTTAACTTCATGAGCAGTCAATGATGAAGGCAAGAAAATTCCATCCTTTACACAGCGACAATCAAACTTTAAACGATCAATAGTCTCGCCACGGTGTCTTGAGACTAGATCCTAAAGCCGACACCAACAATTCCTCCCTCATATCCAAGGACCACACGGTAACCCCAAACAAGTGTCAACAATCCAAGGACCACACGGGTAACCAGCCCCAAGTTTTAGTCATCCAACCCATAACTTGAAGGTTCCTGTCCATAAGCAAAATCGAAATTTACGAGATAAATCTAGATACCACTAAAAAGGTTGTTACCATGTCCTTCTCGATTCATCCGTCACGGATATCCTGTCTTTGCTTGTCGATTCAGGGTCGCCATATGTTTATTAAAACAGTCTAGTATCCAGAAATATCAAACTCATAAAAGAACCTATCAAACTTAGGGCATAGATTCCAATATAGGCCACAACCATAGGTTAACCCTTAGAGCAGCCCAATGGGGAAGTCCAGAAATTCCATCCTTTACACAGCGACAATCAAACTTTAAACGATCAAAGTCTCTCGCCACGGTGTCACTGAAACTAGATCTAAAAGCCGACACCAACAATTCCTCCCTCATGTCAAGGACCACGGGTAACCAGCCCCAAACAAGTGTCCGAAAATCCAAGACCACACAGGTAACAGCCCCAAACAAGTGTCCGAAAATCATGGACTACACGGGTAACCAGCCCCAAACAAGTGTCCAACAATCCAAGGACCACAGGGTAACCAGCCCAAAGTTTAGTCATCCAGACCCATAACTTGAAAGTTCCCTGTCCAACAAGCAAAATCAAATTTACGAAATAAATCCAGATACCACTAAAAGGTTGTTACCATGTCCTTCTCGATTCATCCGTCACGGATATCCTGTCTTTTTGCTTCGATTCAGGGTCTGCCATATGTTTATTAAAACAGTCTAGTATCCAGAGAAATATCAAACTCATAAAGAACTATCAAACTTAGGGCATAGATCCGGGCGAGTCTACAACTACAGGGCCATTTTCGTTGAAATTAAAATTAAATAAAACCACATCCGCGTCATATAAATTCCATGTCATTAAAGATGTTAATCTTATGACAGCATCATAAGCTCAACTTCCTAACCGCGTTTGGCTGTAAAATTTACTACACAACGATACCCTCAAGATCGGTAAATTAGAAATAAAATTACATTTCGTTGATCCATTCTATATCATTCCACACGCACGAAACTGTCATTGAATGTTCGGTTTGCGATACCAATCTTAAAGAGGCCTTATCACTGATCAACACATATCAGATAATTTACTGATATCTAATTGTATCGTAAAAATCAAAGAAAATAAACGCGTTAATTTAACTATAGCCAATACCTCAGAGTTTCCTGTAAATCTTAATCCAAATTTAAATCTTAAAGTCACACCTTTACATTCTGACGCAGTTCAGGTGAACACGAACATCTTTAACACGACTAAAAGAACAAACGATTTAATAAACTCATTAAGAATAGAACACCTAAACCAAGAAGAGTCCAACGCCCTCATTGAACTTTGTTCCAAGTATTCCGACATTTTTCATCTGCCCGATGATCAATTAACTTATACATCCGCCCTTAACCATCAAATTAAAACGAACAGGCGCCCATCCATACTAAAACGTACAGGTTCCCAGAATGTCAAAAAAGTCGAGACCCAAATCAATAAGATGCTCGATCAGGAATAATAGAACCCTCATCCACACCTTGGAGCTCACCAATTTGGATTGTGCCTAAGAAATTAGATTCCAGGGACAACGTAAATGGCAAATAGTAATTGACTATCGCAAACTGAACGATATTACTATTGGCGAAACTTATCCTATTCCACAAATTTCTGAAATCCTAGACCAGCTGGGTAACAGCAAATATTTCTCAACCTTAGACTTAGCTTTCGGGTTTCACCATTTGCTAATCAAACCTGAAGATGCACCTAAAACAGCGTTCTCTGTACCTCAGGGGCATTTCCAATTCAAAAGGATGCCTTTTGGCTTGAAAAATGCTCCGTGCACCTTCCAGAAGCTCATGAATGCATGCCTATCAGGGCTTCAAGGTTCACGATGTTTCGTTTATTTATACGACATCGTTATTTACTCTTTAGATCTTACTTCTCACATAGATAACCTCAATGCTATATTTAACTGACTCAGAAGTTATAATCACAAGTTACAACCTGAAAATGCGAATTCCTTCGTAAAGTAATTTATTTATTTACCATATAATCAGTGAACATGGTGTCAAACCCAATCGAAAAGGTGAGGGCTGTCACCAAATTCCAGTTCTAAAATCATCCAAAGACATTAAATCCATCCTAGGCTTAGTATCTTACTACAGACGTTTTATCCATGATTTTTCTAAATATGCAAAATCTCTTACGTCCCTTTTAAAAAAGGATGTCCCTTTTGAATGGAAGAATGAACAACAGCTTTCTTTTGAGACCTTGAAAGGTAAACTCGCTACAGCTTCAGTCCTTGCATATCCGGACTTTACTAAACCTTTCCTCTTGACATGCGATGCATCAAACTATGCCATCTCTGCTATTCTCTCCCAAGGTCCAGTAGGACAAGATCAACCTATTGCTTATGCCTCGCGCACACTTAATAAAGCAGAGAATAATTACAGCGTAACCGAAAAAGAGTGCCTTGCGATAGTATTCGGCGCCAAAACATTTCGTCATTATCTATAACAACGACCGATTCACAATAATGACGGACCATAAACCTCTCCAGTGGCTTTTAATTGCAAAGATCCTGGTTCCTGCCTTGTTCGATGGCGACTTAATTTGGAAGAATTTGAGGTATGATATACATTATAAAAGGGCAAAACCAACACAAACGCTGACGCGCTATCACGGTTTCCTGTGAACCCTGTCCAACCTGCAGACCCACCAACGTCCAATCCTCCTATAGTGGACCCGGATCGAAATCTAGACAAAGATCTCATGGACTTACTAATTTTTCCACCTTCCTTTAATCCAGACGAAGCAATCTCTCCTACACTGGATTTAGCTGACACTAATATTCCAGACACCCTAAGGGAAGAAATCGAAAACGAACCTATCAACTTACCTCAACCAGAACCTGAACAGATAGCACCACCTGAAATTCAAACCGATAATATCCCATTTCCATCCACGAGTTCATCCCCAGACGTACCTGTTGATGATTACCCAACCTTCCTTAAATCTATGTCATGCAAAGATAAAACTTTTAACACAGAAGTAGAAGAGCATAACGAAACTCTTATGAAATGTGCCGCGAAAGTAATCCTGGTCCCAACATCTATCAATTTAGATGAATCTAACCCACATTCAAGAAATAACCGACCCTAAATTATCGCCGACATACAGGAGTCCGAGAAAGAACTCTTCTCCTTTAAAAGATAGAAACAAATAATAAATGCTATTATTTATTGTTCACCAAAGTACATCATTTTGATGAGGCCTCCTATCCAGAAATCTTTCAAACGTTAAAACAATCAAAATGAATTGATAGCTTCAGATAAATTAAAGAAATCGGTATATCAGATATGAAAAAAATCCCTGAAAACATTCATTCATTAAAATATATAATATTCTATGTTATCTCTTTCATGATACTCGAATTAAAATTCATATATACCATAACAATATTATCTACCCAGCTCCGACAGAAATTAAGAAAATCCTTATCGAAAACCATGATATCCCGATAGCCGGTCATTTAGGCTCTGTCAGAATGTACAACAGGATAAAACAATCGTATTATTGGAAAGGTATGCGAAGCGATATAGAATCATATGTAAAGCAATGTAAAGCATGTCAGGAAAATAAAGCACTTAGGAAAATCAACCGTGCTCCAATGCAGATCACCAGCACATCTACAGAGCCATGCCAAAGAATATCCTTAGACATCGTCAGCCCACTTCCAAGCCGGACCAGCGAAATTACGTTTTATTCTCACAATACAAGATGACCTTACCAAGTTCTCCTGTGCATATCCCATCCGGAGGACTACTGCTGAAGAAACTAGTGAGTGCTTACTGCATTATATATCAATCTTTGGCATTCCTAAGATGATCCTTACCGATCAGGGGACTAATTTTACTTCAGACCTATTTAGAAAAACCTGTGAATTCCTCAAAATTAAAAACTTATGGTCTTCATCATACCATCCTCAAATCCAAGGCTCCTTAGAGCGGAGCCATTCAACCCTAAAAGAATACTTAAAATCTTACATTAATGAAGAACAGTCCAATTGGCCTCATTATGTGTACAGCCATGCTTGCCTATAACACATCCGTTCACTCTACACATTACACCTCACGAACTTATGTTTGGGAGTAAACCATTATTCATAATTCCATTTATAATGAATCTCCAGGGCTACATACCCCGATTATGTCGCATGTTGCAAAACCGCCTGAAATACTCCAGAGAGAAGGCTTTAGACTTTATAAGGAAGTCAAAGGTCCTCGAAGTCATACTATGACACCCATACTCGACCAGTTAAATATAAAGTCGGTGAGTATGTCTACATAAAGAACCATTTGAGATTGCGGAAAGCACTCTCCCTCTGGAAGGTCCCTATAAAATAGTTAGGTACATAGTAATAATACACTACCCTACTAATCAATCGACGCCATGTCGCATCACTTCGATCAGGTGAAACCTGTCATCAGGAAAGTAACCTATAAAATAAACAAACTTGGTAAATAGCTAGTGCCTGAAGGTTAATTATACTTACTATATTATTTTTGTATTAACTATAGTAATTATTCACAGAACTTCAACTCGAGGTCAATCGCATCAAGATTATATTCAACAAATAACTTCGAGTGCAGGCATCTACTTTGATTATTTAGGTACATTAAAAAAATTAATAACGCCCAGCTGAAAACGTTAATTCCAACAGATATCGCACACTTTAGCCTTCACATAAGAAATATAGGAAGTACGTTAGATACAATTAAATTTTTATGTGACCAAACTAGAACTCTAGAGATTATAACCATTAGCGGTACGTAACCAGGACTTGAACTAGGACTTTGAATCCATCTCACACTTATTAGATAACAGAGCCAAGCGCAGCGCTTGGTTTGGAGGTATTGGTACAATGTTAAAACATATTTTGGGTACTCTAAATGAAGACGACGCTCTAAAGTATGAAGAAGCAATAGAATTTGTTCAAAATGATGAAAACAATTGGCTTCTTTAATGAGAGAAAACATTTTGGTGACTACCTCTGTAATAACGTATTATAATGATACACTAAATAAAATAAAAACAACGAAGCAAAGCTAACTACAGCTATCGACAATCTCTCTATTAGAATTAAAATATTTCTGAATTAACTAATGGTCTACAAATATCTGCTAATATTAATAGAATTTTTGACAGTTTAGAAACTAATTCTTACATTATCTTTTCAATTAGAAGATATCATAAACGCTATTTTATTTAGTAGTAAGGATATTTTACATCCAGCCGTTATAACGCCACAACAGTTATACCAAGAACTTGCCGATAACTATAGGTATCTACCTAATAATTTAGTATTGCCTGTTTCTTTAGATATTAAGAATATACACTTAGTTTTAAGACTTTGTAAGATTATTTGCTATTATATAAATAATAAAATCATATTTTTGTTGCAAGTGCCACTGGTAGATGTAGAAAATTATATGTTGTTTCATAGTATAGCTCTACCTACACCATATAATCCAAAGGAACCACATTCATTTAGTTTAATTATACCCATTCATCTGTGACGTAAGCAACGTGTATTCGGTGGACGCTAAACCATCCTGTGAAAGTGAACTTATGTCTAAAGTGATCAGTGAAATCCCGTTACAGTGCGAAACTAAATTTATTTTTGGAAAATTGGATATCTGGAAACCATTAATAAATAATAGATGGATTTATATTCAATCCGACCCAAATAAAATTTTTATAGATTGTATTAAGTCTTAATTATTTGAAGCAAATATTCTGGGCACATGCATAATTACAATTCCAGATGATTGTATTGGATTTTGTAAAAGCACTACATTGTTACCTATGTATAATGTTCTAAATATTACATCACCCATAAATTATATGCCTGATTATAACCTCATCAATGACACTTGCTGTAATATTAATAAGTTCAACCATGCTGTAGAAAATGTGTCTTAAGTTACAAAATGTAGATTTAGATGAATTTAATTCTAAAAATAAAATAATTATTGATTCTTTATTAAGTAACCTAAATACAATAGGAAATAAACCTCATTTATTAAATATGGGACACATTATTCTATCATTTATTTATTTCTACCCTAATTCTGTTGTATTTTGTATATTTGGGTTTTAAGCTTTTCCGTCGATCGTAACATCCGCCTTACAAAAAATAATACTAGTAGCACTCCTAAAGTGAAATTCATAAAACTTCACCTCAACCTCATTTAAAATTATACAACCTGTGATTGAACAAAATAGTGATTCCGAATCTGATAATGTTGCACCGCTTAGAACCCAAGTTTAAGTTATTATTAATTAATTAGTATCTAGAGATTTTACGATATCATCCTAAAATCTCTTCTTAAGGGGAGATGTTATACCCTGTATTTGTTAGTTTAGTGCTGCACGCCTAATAACGCTAACTAAACCTTAAGGTTCAGTGAGTATAGCAGTGGAGCAGTTTGGCCAAATCAGTCTGCTTCCATCTTCGCCTGCTCGGTTGTCTACGGACCTAAGTTAAATTCTAATCAATTTGTAAATAAATCCATTCATCCTTTAATTAAATATCCGTGTTTTAAATAATTGTTTTTTTATAAAGCAATCAGCCCGTCTCCGTATAACAGTAAGCACAAACATCGACCGAAGTCGCGCATGTCAATGCGTGTAAACGCCATACAGAATACGGTCAAATCCAGCCACAGTGAATGTACGTCACACGGATTAGGCAACAATAGTCACACTGGCCATAAAAAGCCCTCCGTGAGCGCCACCACCTGCCAGACCGCCGTTTCTGCAGACGTATGTAAGTGTAAGGCATTACAATTGCGCCAGTCAGCACGACTAATTGGCCGCAGAGCGTGTCATGAGTCTACCGCTCACCTCAAGGGAATGGGGTCCCACGTTGCGCGGCTTTCGGCCGCAGCCTTAAGAGCTTCCTCAGATTCTCCCTCCATCTACCACCCGCATGAGGTCGATACATATGCTCCACCAACCAATACAATGGCAGATATAACCAATAGGCAGTTATAATATGATAGTAATAATTCGCCATCAGAAAGGGTTTGTGTCACTGACGTTGAGTATATGCATTTTTCGATCATGTTTGTCTCACCCACTAACAAGTTGCCTTCAATCATTCTAAAGTGGGTAATTTATAGAGATATATTATTATGTTGTTATATAAAACATCATGGAGGTCAGACAGTCTACAGCCCCGTAATGAAGGGACCCGATTTGGGCAAAGCTACTGAGGTTGTGAATCAAACCAAGACGCAGAGAGCGCCATTGAGAATAGCGACCCGCCATCGCAGAGACGCAGTGTTGCAGAACGCAACAAGCATCAATACGACTATCGTCAGGCTTACACCATCCCAAGGTCCCCCATACAATCCAAGCAGACAACACCACCCGCATACCTCCATCTACCTGAACCACAAGATGCGTCAGATCAGGCGCAGCACACCTGAATCTATCACAAGACGCAATACCGCAAGTAGCAGGTAAGCATCAATACAACTATCATACGGATGGCGCCCCCTCACAACACATCCACATGATCCCAATCGACTTTGGTAACAAAACTGATACTGTTGTTAACTAAAAATACCACCAACTTATCATAGTAGCACGCTACTAAGACGTCAGTGGCCAAACCTCAAAGTATCATAACGCTATTGCACTAAGACATGGAGTTGAGTATGCCTGCTGCACTTAAAAGTACTACCAAACACACTCACCTTAATCCGAAAGATAGCCGACGTATCATAACGCAATGCGCTAAGACACCGCCCACAAACGGTAGGGGTGTGCGATGTCCACGGGCAAATCGTATTGCTACAACAAACCCGTTTACCACCGGCACTAAGATGATATGTCTAGGACACATCGGCTAGCAAGTCCAAGTTTACCTCGGTCTCGGACGCTGTGAAGCAATTTAAACGCCACTATAATAATCCTTTTCAAGTCCCATTTCTTTCAATATAATGCTTTTACATATTTGAGACCTCCACATATTTGCTTTATTTCATACCATACTATATATATGTTATATACATATGGAACTTCAAGTCATAACTCTGCTATCATAATGCTTATACATCATAGAGACCTTCTATATTAATGCTTTAGTATCATAGACCTTACTATCATAAGTCTCTAATATAGGACTAGTCATTGTGTCTCCGGCAACGCCCTTCACATAAGCAATCATTACATGAACACATTCCTGTAATACAAGAACTCCCTCATGAACTTTGAAAATTTTTGAGTAATACATGAACACCTTCATTAACTTAAAAAATAATTTGACCCATTTTTTCAATTATATTACAAATGTTATTTATCTTTATTATTACAATATAATCGACTTTTACTCGTATTATTTATATTTAATACATTTTGAATATTTTAAGCTGAGTTTTAATAAATTTAGAGATTTTTAAAGACAATATTATATACTATAATATTCAATGCATTTTAATTGTTTAGAATATAATTTCTATGACATTTTGAAATGTCTTTATATTGAATTTAATTATTATTTATTAATAACTAGCTTTCCCCGCGACTTCGCCCGCGTGTAATTTATTACGATTGGATTTCATGGGTTTTAATTATTTTTCGCGGAACCCTAATTATTTTTCTAGAATAAAAGTAGCTTAAGTTACTACTTATAACATCAGCTATCTGCGAGTGAAAGTCCCGTCAAAATCCAGCCATTTCAATTTTTCATTTCAAAGTCCAGCATTTTGAGTTAGCCGGAACAAACAGACAGACAGACAAAATTTCAAAATTGTTTTTTTGTTATAAGTACCGTATATACTTTCATATGCATATAGTAAAAAGCTGTTATTTTGTTATTACAAACAGACACTTCAATTTTATTTATTTCTATAGATAATTATGAGCCGTCACACTACCATAACCCTACAATGTTTGTTAGTCGATACTGTGTGTAAACTTTAATTCTTAATTAAAAATAACAAGATATTGTCAATGTCTAGGTATACTTTGTAACAAGCTTCATCTATCTTAGAAAAACTGTAAAACTTAAGTTAGTGACCAGCGTTGCTGAGTTTACAATAATAAAAAATGTGCAGTAATTACATTAGATAATTTGATAATTGTGAACTTTTTTGTGGTCCGAAGTTTAATTTAAAAAAAAAAACATCGACCGAAGTCGTGCTTGTCAATGCGTGTAAACGTCATATAAAATGCGATTTAATCCAGCCACAGTGAATGTACGTCACACAAAAAAACGTGTAATAACGTGTCATAGTAGCACGCTAATAAGACGCCAGTAATCAAACTTCCATGTACCATAGAGCTATTGCACTACGATATAAAGTTGAACATTCTTATTGTACAGTTTCAAGGCACTCACCTTGTTGCCTCAGTCAGTATCGGAATCCTCGACTTCGACATATCGAATGACGTGCAGTGTCGTAGTCACTCCGAAGAGGAGGCCAAATTGGCCTCTGAAATGCTTGGCGTGCTCAGCAGAGCGAGACAGTATTTCATGCCGACATACCGGCTGCACCTTTACAAGGCGCAGTTTTGGCCTCACCTGGAATACTGTTCCCATCTCTTGGCCGAGGTTCCCCAGTGCCACCTCCTTCCATTTGATCATCCAGCGCAAGGCGGTTCAAATCGTCTGCGACCGAGCGTTTTCTGATTGGCTTGACTCACTGGCACTGCGAAGATGTTACATCTCTTTGCGTATTTATCGCATCTACCAGGGAATGCTCTGAATTGCTCGACTAATTTCAGCGCTCAATTTCTTCATCGCACATCGCGACCAAACTCGCGATACCATGCATTCCATCTGGATGATTGGCGGTCCTCACTTTGCGATTTAAGAAGTTTTCTTCCTCCACAACTTCCTTGTGAAATCATCTCAATCACTTAGGGACCTTCAAGAAAAGAGCCTACTCTTTTTAAAGGCCGGCAACACACCTGCGATTCCCTTGGTGTTACAGTTGTTCATGGGCGGCGGTCGACACTTACCATGGGTGAGCACATGCTCGTTGCCACCCTCTTCTATAAAAAAGTAATAGGTCATTATTTAGTCAATATGGTGAGTAAATAAGTATACAGCTGCAAAGTCAAAAAAAGACAGAAATGAATCTACAAAACGATCATTATTAAATAAACACAAAAGTTTTATTAAGTTTCTGCCCTTAAAGGTTCAATTTTATATATAAAATCTTTTGTTAGCTTTGTTTGCGATCAAGATATTTATCCTAATATCAATATATTTTGAATGACAGCACGCAATAAATAAAAGCAAATAGTTGCTTGTTTAAATTATTTTTCTGCTTTTATACAAATGTCTATTACGTTATTTGATGGATATATAAGACCACCTCTATCTTTCATTATAATAAGTTTATGTAAATTATTTCTTTCATTTAACACGATTGCACCTTGAAATTCCTCACAAGCAAGTGTCTGTAACAAAAATCTGACTAAATAGCCAACTATGTGAAAATCACTTGTTTTGATGGCTCGGAAAGAAGAGTCTCAGGTACGCCAAATCATTTTCCCAATCAATTATAAACTTCAAATCTGTCATATCATAGCAAGGAACATACAAACTCTAATGTTGGGCTCCCACTTGGTCTTTTTATCGCTATCACCCATAATATTTATTGTATTAGTAGTTAATTTGTAATTTATGGCTTTTCAACTGAAATTAGATTAGTATTTAACCGCATTAAACTTTGTTTATGTTTCTATATAACAAAGCTATTAAATGTTTTATTTTATGATCCATATGGATTAGGAATACAAAGAACTTTACTTCTTATATATAATTATATAATGTTACGAAAGAAATCATGTTATTAAAAATATTCCGAGTGCAACGTGACACAGCACTAGCTCTAATTCGGGGAAAAACCCGAAGCGCGAGGCGCGGGGCACGTGCTGTGTCGCCTTCGCCGCGCGCCACTCACCACAACCTTTAACACCCTAAGTAATTTTGTTAAAATCAGTGTTTACTTATCGAAATATTACATACCGATGAAAAGAAATATCATAGTTCTTCTTATTTTGGTTCCGTGAATCGTTTTTACAGCTTGGCACATTTTACCATGATAACTAAAAATTCTATTAAATCGTCGAGAGAAATAATTAACGCGCTTGACCTTTTGTGACTAATAACGTCGTCCTGGCCATTTCGAGACTGTTCTAACGCGTGTTTACAGTTCTGATTTGCTTACAAGCTATAGAGCGTATAGCTTGCTTATAAATCTCTAAAGAGCAACACAAATACAAAAGATGCGCGTTAAACAAATGAGTGTAGCGTACTGACCATTAAAAGAAAAACAACCGCCAAAGCATCACCATCTGTTTCAGCCAATCCTGTCTCGCTCACATAAAATGGCATCATTATCTGTTTCATTCAAAAACATTTCTGTCTTATTAGTACTTGCTGAATTCAATATTTAATAGATGAAAATGTACTATGGTGTAGATGTGGAAGGGTTTTGATTTTAGGTCTTATGTCAGAAAATCAAATTAATTTTATTTTTAAGGACGATAAGTGATAATTATTATACCATTTTGAAATCCATTCTTTGAAGTTTTTGAGGCCATCTTTTGAAGTAACCTAGGGTAGTACAGTATGTTTTTTTAAATGAAGAGTCAAAGTTAGGTGATCTTATTTTTTAAACTACGACTAAAAAACTACTAATGTTAACTAACCTAGCAACCTTTTTCTACTTGATTCGTGACTGCGATTAATAGCACGTTTATTTACGACCATGTTAGTAAAAAAATACTGTAAAATTGAGAAATTTGTGTTTGAAATACCTAATGATATGATTTAAGGTGTTCATTTTCCTCGTTTTCATAAATTTGTCCGTTATAATTGGACTAACCGATATGGATTTTTTCCCGGGGCTTGAACGACCCCACCCCCTCTCGCTCCATGCCCGCTTGACGTTGAGTTTCGAGAACACGTGGTATTATAATAAACCTGTCTATTTATGTGTGTCCGTGTTGTGATATAACAAGCTACCAAATAATCTTAGGATTTTAAATAGTTTAAATAAATCAAAATTAAAGGAATACCTGAATAAAAATAATTTCTACGGCATTATGGACTTCATTAGTCATAAGTCGATATGTACAAAAGTATAAAGTTTTGCATGCTATGCATAACTGTAGCAAAACATGTTGTCCGATTGTAAAATATTTGTAATGATGAATGATAAATATATTATTATTCTCCATTATATATTATTAAAAAAAAACACATGGTTGATATGGAATGATATTTTATTTAATTTTCAGATAAAAGGCTTGGCTTCCATGATAGCTATAGAGTGGAGCTTCATTTGCAACTTCATCGTGCTCTTCATCTTCAACCCGTTAGTTACAGCCATTGGGTTGGGTCCAGTCTTCTATATCTTCATGGTCGCATCCTTCTTCTCTGCTGTATTCTGCTATTTCTTCTTACCGGAAACAAAAGGCCTGACTGTTGATGTCATTCAAAATCTTTTTTAAAAACGTTCTCAAGTAAACTAAGTTAGTTGAGTAATTTTAGTAACGATAATGAAATATAATATGTACAGTACAATGAAGAATAAATTATAATATATAAAATGCCTTTTTATATTAATATTTCAAGCGTATTTGGATTTTGGGAAACGGCTCCAACCACGTGGATGAATTTTTTCATCATCATCATTACAGCTTTTCATAAGTCCACTGAACACAGGCCTCACCAATGGAATGCTACAAAACAAGGTCGTCCTCTCTTCTAGTAAGGGCCGTCCCACTTCGCCCACCGATACGAGGCTACCACCAAGAACCTTCCCCATCGTTTGTCGGTTCTTCGAGCTATATCGTTTTCTCATTGCGATATGGCTCTGTGAACTATGTCAGTTACTCTGGTTCTACTGTGGATATCTTTATTTAAGTTTATCACGGACGAAACCCCGATCGTAGCTCTCTCCATAGCTCGTTGGTGACCTTGAGCTTCCTATACAACCAGTGAAGGCCCACGTCTCAGATCCCAAATCATCACTGGCAGCACACACTGGCTGTAGAATCGTGTTTTCAAATTTTGAGGTGCTAAGAATCTTTACTAAAATGCACACATGCTTTACTAAAATATTCCCGAACTTTTATGAAAAGAAACTTGTTGGAGCTTTTTAATATATATACAAACACTCACACCTGTCACCCAGAGGGCAGGCAGAGACTATGGACTTCCATTTGGCACGATCCTGACACACCTCGCCTCCTCCACTTCCATATACCACACGCATACATGCTCGTCGGTTAAGTTAATTTATTCTACTCTCGTGCTTCTTCTGCCGCACCAACTTTCAATACCATACATTATTAAAGTAAGACTAACACAGTTTCCCACAGACGGTGACCTCTTGTCATCCCTCACCAATTTGGTTTCCGTGTGAAATACTCTTGTCACAACATTTTTCGGCAGAAAGGCCACTATAGTTAAAGCCGTTCCCAGGTGGTGTTTAGTGGGTAGGCACTTCTTCAAAGTGGGTCCCACATAACCACGCATTAGTTATGCGGGACTGCGTGGTATGCTATGAGCATTCACCACCCCCGCTTCCGGAGGGTGTCCTCACATTGAGCGCAAAAAAAGGTGGCTAATGCTTTCCTTGTCTAAAAAAACATCTATCTCTGTTCATTATGAAACACTGCGGTTTATACGATGTTCTTATCAGTTACAATGTTTCTTATCTGTTATCACAAAACAAAATTAATCTCAAGTGCTAAATATATTTCCCTTTAAGAAAAACATTTAATTTAACATAACACTTCTATTCGTATTGCACAGCTGATTGCCGTAATACATGACTCTTAATTAATACAAAATAAAACAAAAAGCAAATTCGCACAACCGGGGAATCGAACTTTTCGTTCGACGTTTTATTGAATATATTTGCTTCTTTCATGAATTAAGTTGCATAATTAACTAGCAGTCTTTCGAGTCTAAAACTTTATTGATGCTTATCACATGAATTTGAGTAAACAATTTTTATAGGCGCGTCGCCAACAATCTCCCTGTGCGTCCGCACCATCATTTGGAAGGCGTCGCGGGTACCAGGACTATTAATCTGGACGTAGGTCTCCTCAAGATACCTGTGCTAGTAATGACATCAACCACCTAGTGTAACCATCTTGTCCTGGTAATGTCCTGTGAATCTCGCCTCGTGGCCACGTATTTCGTGGTAGCGAATGATCTATTATCAAGACAATATCATCCACTTTTGGTTCCATGAACCTTCCGTTATCACCCGTTCGAGGTATTAAAGTAGGCATGTACTCCTTTAGCCATCTCGTCCAAAAATGGTCGGCTAACCTCTGAGCGGTTTTCCAGCTGAGTTGACCTGTCAGATGTCGCTCCGTAAATAACCCAAGTGGACGATCTCCACATGACCGCCCGAGAAGAAAATGATTGGGTGTCAAACCCTCTTCAAGACTTTCCATGTTAATCGTAACTAATGGTCTGGAATTTACGGTGTGCTCTGCTTCCAAGAGCAACGTATGCAGAACTTCTTTCTTTGAGCGTTGCGGTCAACGCAGTCTTAATCGATCTTATCAATCATTCCCAGGCACCCCCCCTATGTGGTGCTCCAGGTGATATAAATTTCCACTTAATGTATTTTCTAAAAGACTCATCTTTCATGCCATTATAGCACTCTTTACATGCTTGCATTAAATCCTTATTTGCAGCTTTGAAATTCGTTCCGTTATCGCTACAAAAAACGGCTGGTTTTCCTCTTCTAGCGATAAATCGCCTTAACGCCATTATCATTGACGCTGGTGTCAATGATGCTGCTAGTTCCAGATGTACTGCTTTGGTGGTCAGACACGTGAATAAAATACCCCAACGTTTCTCATGTCGCCTTCCGATGGACACACTCATAGGTCCGAAGTAATCTACGGCTGAACACGTGAAGGGTGGCTCAGGATGAGCTATTCTCTCCAGAGGAAGGTTTCCTTGCGGCACATTCTGCGGCTTTGACATGTGTCCTGCACCCACTGACAATGGTGTGACACTACGAACTGTATTACGTAAGTTCAAGACGTAAAATTTTGGTTCACCTCGTTCATCACCCTCTGACGATTGGCATGTCCGAAATGATGATGAACTTCTCTAATCATCATTTTAACGATTTCGTGTTTACCGTCTAAGACGACAGGTTTCCTACTTTCCTCTGTCAAATTAGACTTGAAAGGTAAACGTCCGTTCAAACAGATGAGTTATCTTTTCCTATTTCCAAAGATAATTTACAAGCGTGAACTTCTTTCAACGCTTCTGTCCGCTTTTAAGCATTTATTTCGAATGGAAACACTCGTCTTGAACAGATTTCCAAATTAATATTTATGCCCTTTTAAAAGCGCTATCTCGAAGCATTATCGGGTTCTTTAACCGACTTTCCAAAAATTTCGTCGGAACACATAACCGACATTTCCAGCGGATTGTCGGGTCCTTTAACCATTTCCTAATCTCTTGAATTTTTCTACCGCTTGTAAAGTGCGTGCAGTTGCCCCAAGGAATCTTCTGAAGTTGTTAAATCGTCCGTAGTCGGGTAAACTTAACGAATCCATTTAACTTAGCGTATTCACGCTTTTCGGTGATTTTTCTTCACCCGTTTCTAAGCTTTCTTTTATGTCCACTTGTATGGACCATAAATTAGGACTCAGCCTGAGGAATTCGGGTCCTTGAAACCAGCGATGACTTTCATCGAAGGTGGAAGGAAAGCTTCTAGTGGCGTCGTCTGCCACGTTTTGTGACGTCGGTACCCATCGCCATTCACATGGCCTACTGTGATCTTCGATCTCAGCCAGTCGATGAGCAACGAACGGTTTGAAAGCACGAGTTCTTAATCCACGCCAACACTGTACGTGAGTCCGTCCAGAATACTTGTTCGGACATCTCATATCTGCTCCCCTTCTTTAAGATGCAGCTAATCGGCTGCCCATAAAACTGCTTATAATTCAAGCCTTGAAAATCGGCTTCAACGGCGCTACTCTTGCCTTAGCGGTGATCAACGTGATTCCTCTCTTCCGTCGTGGTGCCATAATACGGCGGCGGCAGAAAAGCGTATTTTCACTGCGTCCGTGAGTGTGCAACTCCCCTGCTGATGCCTTCAGCAACGGGTCGGTACTTCTAGCCTAACTTTTCCTTCCGATATCCATGTGCTCCATAACACGTTTTAATTCGTGTTGAACATGATCATCCAAGAGATGCTGTCTCCATGCCCACTGAATCAGCGACTTTCCTTGTACCGTTATGGGTGATGCGAGTCCTAATGGATCAAAAGCATCACTGCGCTCGTTATCTCCCTCTTCGTAGGCGGTCGTAAACCTTCTCACCTCCTCAGGTGTGTGCGAGTTATGAAGAAACCGTATCTCGTTTGATAAATCCTTCCGTATTCGGTGTACTCTATCGCCTAGCGAAACACTGTCGCTCTTATATCTATTTTTCATTTTATAAAACTTCCGGATCGTTAACTAGCCCATCCCTCAGTTGAAAGGAGCATGTTTATGTAATTCATACATATCGTTTACTATCTTCTCGGCCGTCGTCACGTCGGAAAATGCCTGTAGATAGTCATCCATATAGAAATTGCTTTCCAGCAGCGAGCACAACTGGATAGAGCTGTGCATTATCTTGCGCGTTCTATTCTTCACATAAATAGCGGTACGGAGAATGATGCAAAAATATAAGTGACGTCATTCTATGCTCTGGTGGCGCCACGGTTGTGCCGCCACAGAAATCGGAACTGCGCCTGTCTTCCTCGCGTTTTCACTTTCAGGAACATCCTGCTGTATCTGCCATCACTGCCACGCTTCCTTCTCTATCGTAGCAGAACGCCAATCATAACTTCAACAAGTCAGGTCAGTCAACAATGCATCATTAAGACAACGTCCGCCTGTCCTTGCAGCTGCGTCGAAAACAAATCTTATTTTCTTCTTTTGCGGATGCTTCACCGCGAAATGAGAAGATACCACGTGCGTGGGGAAATGGACATATGGTTCGCCTTTTGCGTACCCGTTAACGATGAGATTTTTGACTTGCTTCTCATATTCTTTCTTCAACTCGCTATTCTTATCGAGTTTCTTTTCGATATTGATCAGACTGTGCTCTATTCGATTGCATGCGTTCTTCATCAGTACTCCATAACAAACCAGCTTCGTATCTGTTGTCAGATATACGACGTACGGTTTTATTCAAAATATTTAACGCTCGTTCTTCCGGGTCGTTCAATGGATTACGCGCAGATACGCCTAAAGACCCCAAACTAAAATAATCCTTAATCTCCATGTCCTCCTCTTTCTTGGTGGAAATGTGGTTAACGATCTTGATTGGTTTAATGCCACCTCATCTATGTAAAACCCATCCAAGTTTGGTGAACGATGCCACAGGTAGGTTCTTACTCCAAAGTAATTCACGAGTAACTATGAGATGCGAATTGTCCTGACCAATTAATATGGTAGGTCTGGACCTCTCATAAATTAAGTCGTCTTCAATCAGTGTCAAATGAGGACACCGTCGCAATAATTCTCAGCTCACCGACTGCGGAGAGATTAAGTGACTTAATTGTTTGTACTTATGTCCTCTAAGTCGCTTGAAATGCCTTTAATTTTAATTTTCAATACGAAACACTGTCGTTAATTCTGCACTACAGCCTCAATACACAATTCTTTTTTGGGCCCTCGGGGCGCTAACTTCTGAGCAATCCGCTCCTCTATGAGTGTCATGGTTGAGCCTTCGTCCAGAAGAGCACATGCCAGTGCATTTACTGTGCTTACAGTCGTAATTTGGGCCTCTTTACCCCCCTCATCCCCTTGCGGTGAGGTACTTTTATTGGGGTATCGATGTAGCATTCGATGATGCGCCATTTGATATCCTTCTATACCACATCTTTTCGCCCTACACCTTGACCTCCTATGGTAAGGTGTCAAACATTGAAAACATATATTTGCCTTCTTAACCGCCTCCCATTTTTCACGGTCATTCATATTCTTAAATTTGTAACAGCTCAATATGGAGTGTTCCTTGTTGCATATAACACAGTTGCGTGTTACCCGACTTGCAGGTTTATCCTGAGTTGTCATAACCGCTTGTCGGTCGTGCCTCTCGCTATCTCGGCGTTCATAACGCTTAGTATTAATACGGCTGCGGACAGACCCTTTGCGGTGTGTACGGTTCGCTTCCCGATTTCAGGACGCTTCCGTTTTTCAGGCACGTTTTCAGCGTTGAATGATGTTCCAAATTGTTCCTCAACAAATTCAAACATTTTGTCTTCTACAGCTCTGGCTCCATGGGATGTTGAGCTCGATATTCGAACCATTTAAATTTAATTATAGTTCCGAGCTTCTCCACTATCATCTATATCGGGTGAGTATAAATATTGTGTTGGTTCAACGCTTGTATCGACGCTACCATGCTCGTTATGTGACTTGCAAAAGAGCCTATGTTTCTGCAATCTTCTGCCAGTCTTGGCATACGCTTTACATTCTCGATCTCGGTTAGAATGAGCATCTCAACCCTACCGAATCTTCTTTCGAGAGCGTTCATTATTTCATCTGGTTCACACAAAGTAAACAACAATGACTTAACCGCTTCCTTGGCGGTGCCCTTTAATGCCCTCCTAAGGCGTGCCACGTTCTGCACTCCTGAAAAATGACTACTTGTGTCTTCAAACACCGTTTTGAAAATTATCCATTCGCCCGGGTCTCCATCGAAGACCGGTAAATCCTGGAGGAAATGAAGCGGGGAAGTCTTATCTTTACCCGCTATCTTTATTGCACTCACAATCGCGTCGGTCAATTCGGACATTTCACACGCGTGTGCCTTTTGTGCATTTCCTAGGTTGCGATCGACCTCCGCCTCCTTGCGGCGTGATCCCTTGGACGCTTCCTTATTAGCAGTGTCGGGTTGCGTTAAATTAATCGGCGCGCTCCTTATGGTCTGTTGAACCCAACTCCTTATGAAAGGTTCCACCTGAGTATTCCGCTCTTCATCATCCTCACTCGAGTCGATTTCCTCTTCCCGGTTGAGGCGTGCCAACTCCAATTGTGACTTGGCTAAAGCAGCAGCTGCTTCTGCCTCGTTCAAGCTCTGAGCGTTCGAATTTAATCCGCGCCTCCAATTCGGCTCTCAGCCTCGCCGATCGCGATGACCTACTACCTTTGGATTTCTGTACGGTGCTGCTCCGTACCACTGGTGTCCATCCTGTTGCTTGTTGCTGTCACAGACGTTCCCGAGTCCCATGTATTTGTGGATGTTTCTGTGGTACCTCCGCTCGACGTGGTAGCCGTGGTTGCTCCACTTGAAACAGTAGCTGTGGTCGCTCCAGATGATTCCGCTTCTTTCATCCTTCTTGAGATTCATGTCCTTGTCCTGGTCCTTTCGACCCTCCCATTCTGGTCTTGTGCCTTCTTCATCTTGCAGGAAGGTGATTGTTGGCCTACGGTCCCTACGGCCTATGGGTCCCTAACAACCCCACACCCTCACTCCTACGACCCTAACAACCCCTAATCCTATCAATCTTGTGCGGAGCCTACCCATGGTGTACTAAGGATAAGATTGTGCAGGAATGGGTGGGGAAAGGTGGGATAGCACCTCAAAAAGTGTTAGCCCAAACCCGACCTTGGCACCGTTAGGGGTCAGGTTGTATGCTGGTGATTCGCCGCCCAGTCGCCGGTGACGCCTCGTCCAGGCGTCCTCGTCCGGCCGCGATGCAATCAGGCGCCTTCACAAGCACCCTCGCCAGGCAGCAGCAGTGAGTGCCTCCTCAAGCACCCTGGCCTGGCAGCAGCGGTGAGCGCCCTTCTTGAGCGCTTGCAGCAACAGCAGTGTGCACCAAAAAGTTAAATATAAAAAAATGTTATCCTAAGAATGTGATAAAATATTAATTAGTAACTATTTATTTTATCAACATTTGATCTCAGTACAAGAACGTAACAAAAGAGCTTTAAAAACAAGTTTTATCTGAAATTGTTAAGCAAAATTTTTAGTCTATTAATATAATAGGATGATAAAGACGGAAAATGTCTCAAATAAGAGAAAAATCTGAATATTTTTGTTATTTTGTTGTTTATGATTGTTATTAATTTGATTTTTATGCTTTTCTTGTAAATGTTATACTTTAGATTATTTTTGGTATAAAGAAAAATTAACAGATTTTATTTTATTTGAGCATAAAAACTTTTGATACTACATTTTTTCAATTACGATACATAAATATTAATGCAAATTTATCAATTGTCTTTAATTTTAAAATAACAGGACTCATGAAGACTTTCATTTAGCTTCAAATTCAGACACCCATGCTACCACAATAATATAATTACGGTGATAAAATATGCAAATAACATTTACACAGAATATTTCAAATGACTTTACCAACTATAACTGTGTAACTGGTGGTTACAGAACTTAGGTGCTTAAATATTCCATTGAAGATGTGTGTATGTGCCGCTTAGCATCTTTTGTTAAATTCTTAGAACAAGGTAAAAGTATATATGTATGATAAAACAAAAACCTGAAAGATCAAAAACAAAATTTATACTTTATTACAATAACCGCATAAGTTTAAAACCTTTCAAATATCAGAATATAAATCTATACAAAGATTATGTTATGGTGATTTGAATTTTTTGAAATCTTAAAATCGCTCTTCTGTAAAATTTGCTTCTTTCAGTTACTTAGTTGTACGTAGGATGTGTCGATATGCACTAAATATAGCCTGCGATGTTTTGATTCTTTCTGAATGCTGGTTGTCTAAAATATCTACCTTACCGCAGCTTGAGGCTATTTATCATATAGCACGAACTCCATCCGCAAAACGATGGCGTTGTGATCTACATTAAGAACTCCATTACATACAGTATATCAACCTAACTTTAATTGACAAACTGTTTAATCTGCGCTATAAATAAAAATCTAGCTATAGTAGCCTTATATAGATCCCCTTCATTTCGAAACACCGATAATTTTATAGACAGCCTGAATACTGCGTTAAATCATTTATCAGCAATAAATAATATCATCATAATTGGCGACATAAACATAGATATTAAAGTAAATAATTGTAACCCAAACTCAAATGATTATTTAAATCTTATGGCATCTCATGGTATAAAAATAATCCCGATAGATCCCGAACAGATTGGATAGACCACGTCATATTAAAAACAAGGCTTCGATCCACAACTCTTGTTATAGAAACATCATTAACTGACCATTTTCCAGTCCTCTTAAATTTAAATCTAAATCCCGTAAACCGCCGAACAGGCCGAATTGGCATTGTAATCAATTTTCCTCAAGTTGCACATGAAATAAGTAACACAGACTTTCTAAAATTTTTTCATTCGACGAGGTCAATAAGGCGAACGTTCTGTTCCTAGACACGTAAATCTCTATAATGAAAAGAAATACCATTTGTTTTACAATTCCATGCAGATAGCGAACAATAAAGCCCTGGATAACCGCAGGAGTATTAAAGTGCATAAGAAACAGGGACCGCATGCATAAAAACATCAAACGTAACCCAAATAACGTGATACTGGAAAAAAAACATATAAACGCTACAGGAATTTTTGTACTAATGTTGTAAAAAATCTCAAGAAAGACTACGAGAGATTTGAACTTGCTAAGGCTCGTCTCATAAACATTAGTTCTGAGTGTTGCGAAATATACCCACTACGAACAATTATTTTCTAACAACCGTCGTTATGGCACCAATTTCAAAGTGTTATACGTGCAAAAAATAGTTACGAAAAAGGCGCCAGGTCTTGAGTGTAGTGTATGTAAAAAAGTGGTTCATGCTACTACATCTTGTGCAACTCTAACTACCAAAAAAATAACCGCGCTAAGAGCTCTAATCAGCTTAGACTGGACATGTAAAGACTGCCTGAAAAATCGTCCACGACACAGCTCTTTTATAGTACCAGAGGAGGATTCTGAGGAGGAGGAAGAAGTACCAGCCAGCTACTCACACCCCGTAGCTGGTACCCCAGATCCCAAACTACCCATAATATTGATATCAAAAACTACTGAAGGATATCTCTAAAGAGGTTGACAAAACAGTTGCAAAGGCCTTTGACTGACAAAATGAATGAAATATAGAGAATATCGAAGCATTTCAACAAAAATAATTGAACTAGAAAGGAAAAATGCCTCACTTGCAACGCTAATAAAATATGGAAACAAGACTGTGTGCAGTTGAACAGCGAGTCCATGAACTTGAGCAAGGCCAGCTCAAAACCATATAAAATTTCTGGATTACCGGCCCTAGAAAATGAAGATCCTATTCTAGTTGTGAGAAATTTAGCAAACAAGTTAAACATAGAAGACGCAGGGTGGTAACTGCCAAACGTGTAGGAAACTACGGAGAAAAATCAGGATATATTCTGGTGGAGCTCAAGGAGGAAAAGCGTTGTTGTTGGCTGCAAAAGCGCAAACTGTGAAACCAGTACTTGGAGATCTGATACCCAAGACTGATGAAATGAAATGGAAGGAAAATATTTGTACGCGAGGCATTAACACCCTATAATAAGTCATTGTTGTGGAAAGCAAAACAGCAGTTATCAGGTACCTTTAAATATGTATGGTTCAGGATGGAAAAATAAAAGCGCGCAAAGAAGATAAAAGCAAGGTCTTCATTCTGAGGAAGGCGGATATTGGGACTCTGCTCTGCTAAGGTCAACGATACTCTCCTAACAGGTTTGCCCACTGATATAGATATAAGTAGCATTAAGGAAATTAGGGACTGTTTAAACATCGAAACCTTCATCATCATCATGTTTACCTAAAACATCAAAATTACTTGCTTTCATATAAACATTAGATCTCTGATTAAAAACTACTCATGTCTTTTGGTGTATTGAATCCTACAATAATCTAATCGATATCATTATTATTACAGAAGCTAGTATATCAGATAAACTGAGTTCGTTATATAATATTGACGGCTATACACACAGAGTTAAGAAGTCTTAAAAAATGAGGTGGTATCATAATTTATGTGAATATAAACACAACTTTCATATCACTAAAACCGCTCCATTGGGTTTTGAATGTATTGTTGGAACACTTGCAACATCGAATAAATGTACCTACACTCTATGTGCATTATACCGACCGCCAGACAAAAGTAAAACGCTATTTCTTTCCGAGCTAAAACACTTATTAAATAAATATTCGCACTGTGATAATTTTCTGATTATAGGTGACATAAATCTAAACCTTAAAGTTATAAATAACACAATATCACAATATGTAAACCTAATGAGCAGTACGGCCTATCCTGCAGGATATCTGATTACACTAGGATCGAAAACGTAAAAATATAGTAACTAAGTTGCATAGATCATATTTTGTGCGATCTCGTAAACAAGGACTGTACAGTGCGGCGTTGGGTACTGTACTGGCGGACCATCGAATGATTGCAATTGCATGCGTCGCCCGCCACGTATAGAGGCTGATCCTATTACATTAATACGTTTTAAACAAGATCGTCTGAGTAAAGAATTACATAATGTAGACTGGAGTAATGTTAATACAATAGATTGCCTAAATTTGATATACAATAACATAATAACTAAAATTACTGAATAATGAACCATGGATAAATAAAAGTATAAAAACTTTGCAATAAAGAGATAATTTATTTTAAAATGGAAAAATAATCCTACTAACAACGCCGTGTTAAGAGTAGAGTATAATAAAATAAGAAATAAAACTCACAAAACAATAGAGAAATCTAGAAACTTATTTTTATAAAACATAAATAAACAAAATACAAAAATACAAAAAACTCTGGGATATTATTAATAAAATCACAGGAGGATAACCGAACTGTAGACGAAGTAATAAATAAAGCTTTTAAAACAAACAATATAAATACTGAAACGATAGCGAATAATTTTGCCTTTAGTTTTAAAGAAAATGTGTCTAAAATAATACCAAATTGTACAAATAATATTTTGGACACAAAAAGTTATAAAAAACCGGCCTGCTTGTCTATTTATTATAAAAAACCGTGTGTACAGCAAGTATCAAAAATATTAAAAAATATTAATGTCAATAAAGCACCTGGTTTGATAGCATTCGAGCGATTGACATAAAAGCCATAGGTGAAAAGATGTCTTTGCTTTGACAAAACTTATAGACACGAGCATAAGAAAAGGTATTTATCAGATGGATTAAAACAAGTATTATTAGGCCAATTTATAAGCAACACTCCCAAAAGAATATGCCAATTACAGACCGATATCAATTCTTCCGATTATCGATAAAATAGTAGAAAAGTATATATGTGAACAAATACAAACATTTTACACTGCAAATCTATTCTATCTGACAATCAATTCCATTTCAATCTGGTAAAAGCACTACACAGCTACTGTCTAAATTTACAAATGATATTAATACTTACCTTGATGAGAAAAACACATATTAGTTGCATTTATTGACTACAGTAAGGCTTTCGATACTTTGATATGAAACTCTAATTGAAAAGCTTCGAGACACAGGTATCAGAGGACCTTTATTAGACTGGAGTAAAACTACACTCTGTAGCCGACAATATGTTGTTAGGGTGGATAATACATTTAGTGATAAAATAAACATTACAGAAGGAACAGCACAGGGATCAGTATTGGGTCCTTTGCATTACCTTGCTTATGTAAATGACCTTAACCACCTTATAACAAAGTGTAAGCTTTAACAATTTGCGGACGATACTTGTCTCGTATCAGCAGATCGTGACAACGCCGCCGCTCAAAAAACTCTTCAAGACGATATAACGCTTTTAAATCAATGGTCTCATGACATGGGACTAGTTCTTAACGCAAAAAAAAACTAAAGTCATGCATATTAGGTCGAGTCATAACACAGTATATATTCCAATATCAATAATTGTGCATACACACGAATGTATGCATGGCCTTATCCAAAAATGCATATGTACACCTATAGAACAAGTTACAAATCAAAAATACCTAGGCTTAATCATAGACAACGGATTTAACTGGGGTCCTCATATTGATACGATTTGTAATAAGCTAAGGTCATTGCTTGCAACATTCTACATTATTAAGAATAAAGTACCATATTCAGTACTACTATCAATGTACCATGCGCTAGTAGATTGGATAATATCATATGGAATAACAAGTTATGGTCGTACATTCAAAACATACATAAGAAGGATCTTTAATTTACAACTAAAATTCTTAAAGCTTATTGTAGATGACAAGGTAAAACAAAAATATAAAGAAAATAACTATATTGGTCTTTTTAAACACTGGAACGTCATACCTATAAATAAAAAACTTGAATATCACGATTGAAGATTTTAATACGATGCCTTCATTAAAAATGGTAAAATATTGTGATAAAACACGACAAAGTAATAAAAAATCTGTAGCAAAAATAAAATCAAATAACTTTTATGGAGACAGGAGAACTGTTAATATATTAGCTTCTATTCTAAACGATCTTCCAGAAAACCTTAAGAACGAATTGACAGAAAAAAACTTAAAATATAAATTTAAACATTATATACTAGGAAACCTGAATTAAGTCTTCCTTAATAAATTGTCAAATGATATTAAATATATATATATATATATATATATATATATATAAAATTAGTTTATTAAATAATTATTAAAAAAACATTGCTATAAATCATTCTGTATATATATATGGAACGTGTATAAACTAGCGAAACCTGTTTGTCGTCATGTCGCTGATACAATGAATAAGTTGTTAGTTGTTATCATGCTTAATTTTACCAATTTTACGATGGTAGTTGTTAAAAATAATATATTTATGCGTATAGACGTCTCCAAGCACCAATACAAACCGTTTTGCGGTTTAATGGTGCTGAATAGTAACTATGCACTATTGTAATATGTTTTATGTATCATTAAATAAAAAAATAAAAAAAATAAAAGTTATAAAAAAACCTGGGAGATCATTAAAAACGTTACTTATACAAATAAAGTAACTGAACCACCATTAGAACTTTTAAATTTGCACGATGATGCTAAAGTATCTGTTGATGTCGTAAATTCATTTTTCACAAATATAGGGAAGAACTTGCAAATAAAATGAAATCAAATTTAGAATCTACTGACTTACCATCTAACTACCTCTCATACATGGTTATCCTCGAAATCGTGAAGACGAAGTACTTATTATGAGCCACCTACAGTGCTGCTCGGGTGGGATTGTATACCAGCCTAAATTTTAAATCAAACCAGTTCTTACAATCATAACACCACCTATGTAACTTGGCGGTATCCACTGGCAAGTTTCTATCCTGTGAAAAAGTTACACATCCATTTATAAAAGTGGACACAGAGGCAGTGTCGTTATCATTCCAATTTCTGTCTTTCCAACCCTGTCTAAAGTATTTGAGCGTATGCTAAATCGCCATTGGTTCCTTTCTCGAATCAAATAGCTTAATCTCCAAAAATCAATTTGGCTTCAGAAGGGACAGTCTACCAAGGATGCTGTTGCTTCCTGGTAGATCAATATGATCACTCGACGAAGGTAGGAAATGTCTGGGTATTTTCCTAGACCTTTCTAAGGCATTCATTCTCTCTGTCTCTACTACTGTTAAATAAGTTGGAAACGCTGGGTGTCAGAGGTCGTATCCTGGAAATATTTGCTGATAACTTATCAAGTCGGACGCAGTGCACAAGATAGGCTCTTACGTCAGCAAACAAGAATCTCTTGATTTAAGTGTCTCAGGGTAGCATTTAAGAGCCCACGTTATTCCTGTCCTGCGTAAACGAGCTTTGTGACTTACCTCTATCTTATTGCCGCATTGTTACTTATGCTGATGATACGGCCCTTGTTGTTTCTGAGAACAACTGGTCCAAAAATATTAAGATAGCAGAGAATAATTTTAGAATTATTATGACGTGACTAAGTCGTAATCTTCTAACCTTAAATATAGATAAGACTAAATTAATAACCTTCTCTATAAAACCTATGCACAACCATCAAGCAAGTGTTACGATATGCGTGTCACAATTGCTCAAGCAGGATCTCACTGTAATTGTCCAAAATTGCAAAAATATATACCATTAAATACCTGGTATTCATGTGGATAATTGTTTGAACTGGTATAGTCAAGTAGAATCCGTTGCAGGTCGTTTACGCAATCTAATTTACATCTTTAAAATTACGTAGCTCCGCGGATATGACATCCTGTCATTGTCCGCACTTACGGTTCAATCACGACATACTGCATCCCGATATGGGGTTGTGCCTCCAAGACTACCTTCATTAAAATTGAGCGTGCACAGGGCAGTGCTAAGAAGGTTATGCATAGGCGGCCTTGGAGATGCCCACCACACAACTTTATATGGATTGTGTACCTACAGTTAGGCAACTTCACATTCTTCGCATTCTGCTTTCTACTCAACTGCACCTCAAATAGTTCTTCCACCTCAGGAGGCATCAAAAGCAGCATGTCCTGTCAAAACATGTAGGACTTCTTTTTACTAAAACAATTATCCTCCTCAAAAACGCAGTTATACAATATACCTCATAAATATACCTCAAAAACGCAGTTATACAAAAACCGGGGTCGGTGTTGGGTTGGCGATACAAGCGATACTTCAAGCGATACAACTGTTAACTAAAGTGATCAGTAGTACAATTGGGTTTTGTTATTAGTGTGGTTTAGTTGTAATTAGTGTTCTGTAATTAAAGTGTCAATTTTGGTAATCCACTCGGCAGTTTTAATTGTCTCAAACCCAAAGCTCGTAACATTATTATTATTTCTATATCTTTATTTTCTCAAGCCTTGCAGCCGTTATTAATGCTAACTATGGGTGTTCTCCAAGAAAAAAAGCATGAAAAATTTATTAAGTAGTGTGTTCTGGGATATTGTGCGTAACTTCGTTTCCATCTATTTGTAAAAATTCTCACCATACAGCACGTATTTATATGATGTATTTATTATTATTATAATCTAGAAGTTATATTTGCGGAAAAGCCGATAGTTAAAATTTTTTATCAAAATCTGTTCATTTTGATCAGATTCTGAACTTTTGAATTCTTCAACGTCCAATAGGTTATTAGTGTTGTTGTGTATATACAAAAAAGAGAAAATGGACCTCAAAAGGTATCTAAAGGTTATGAAAAATAAGAAAAAACAATAATAAGAATCTAAACGTCAAAATATTATTTATGATTCGAAGTGCCTAAGCAAGATAACCTTTTATTAA
>JAGSMP010003136.1:0-13218 GCA_029286625.1 Parnassius orleans | reverse complement strand
GTTATGAAAAATAAGAAAAAACAATAATAAGAATCTAAACGTCAAAATATTATTTATGATTCGAAGTGCCTAAGCAAGATAACCTTTTATTAAATAAATAGCTTTAATTTCATTACAATTCGTTCAGCCATTACAAAGATTAGTCCCAGACAGATAGACAGGCAGACTGACAAAAATTAAAAAAACGGTTATTATGTATATGTATGTATGATTTGGCTCGGGACCGTGCTTTGTGGCATTCCGTGGGGGAGGCCTATGTTCAGCAGTGGACTTGTGAAGGGC
The DNA here is from genome assembly GCA_029286625.1 of Parnassius orleans. Classification (NCBI taxonomy): domain Eukaryota; kingdom Metazoa; phylum Arthropoda; class Insecta; order Lepidoptera; family Papilionidae; genus Parnassius; species Parnassius orleans. The sequence goes on along the minus strand of JAGSMP010003136.1, from coordinate 12,936 downwards.
TGTAATGATGATGATGATCATGATGTATGATTTGACCAAGTTAATATTTATATTCACATTATATTCAGTTTAATAAGTCAAAACATAACCAATACAATTTCAAGCTAAACATTAAAAATCAATCAAATAGAAAAAAACAAACTTTTAGGTGTTATTATAGACCAGAATCTGAACTGGAAAGCACATTTTGATGACGTTTGTAATAAGTAACAAATGTTCATACGCGCTCAACCAAATAAAAAAGTGACTGACATAGTAACGTCTGTTATGATTTACCGAGCTTACGCCGAGTCTATACTTCGTTATGGACTGGTGATATGGGCAAATAGTTCGGATTGGAATCGGGCATTTATTGCGCAGAAAAAGTGCATTAGGGCAATCTGCGGAGTACGACCTGATGAATCGTGTCAGCCTCTATTTAAAGGTCTTGGAGTACTGCCACTACAAACAATATATATTTTTGAAATTTGTGTTTTTGTGCGCAAAGACACAAACAATTATTTGAAAAAGCTTGTGAGGTACAGTCTACTCGCTCACGTAGGGACCTACGCAAGCTAGTACTTAAGAATATACCAAAATCACAAAAATATGGCAAAATTTGCCTTACCATGTGTGTCCGAATATATAACAAACTCCCTGACGAATTTAAAACCCTGAATATTACATTGATCAAAAAGAAATTGTACAAATGGCTCAGTGAAAATATTTTCTATAGTGTAAAACAATTCTTGGATAATAAAAATTAGATTATGTATTGGATAATATTTATTATTAAATTTTCATTTAATTATTATTATAGTATTGTTAAAGTATATCTTTAATTAAGTTATGCGACTTTTTACTAGGTATTGAAGTTGACGATGCTCAGAATTAACATTTAAATAATTTTTATTTTTAAATAAATCAGGTGGCTTAATTGTATTTCAAATAGCTAAGCAAATATTTGACATTGTTTAAAAATATTTGCATGCTATGTAAAATAAGCAAAACATGAGCGCTCGTTTTTACATGTTAACAACATTTATACCATGTTTTACGCATATAAAGATTATTATTATTATTAATATTATTATTATGTCTAAGTAGCCTGCAATTAACCCTCTGAGCTTAATAGAAGGTAGTTATTTCGATATTACAGACAGACAATTGAATGTTATTTATATGTATGTTTGGAAGATTTTACTTTTCTTTCAGGTCTGTGGAATGGTTGTGTACCAATATTTACTACCCCATAACAATCCGTGAGAGTCGTGAGAGGTGACAGAGGGAGACTGAAAACAGCTCGCTTGCCAAACGTGGCTACTATGGCAAAATCCTCCTTATGAGGCAATCTATGGGGAATGCTTATATTAAGCAGATTACATTTTTATAAATTGTAATGATTATTTTTGAATAGTAAGTTGACGTCATGTATAACGACAACGTCACCAATTTTCATGTTTCTTTGCTTCTGTTGCCACTTGCTTCTAGCTGATAATTGGCACAGGTACTCAGACTGCCATCTCTTCCAAATGTCGTAGAAGATTTTCTGTACAAGTTGCCAACGTGTGCGCTCGTCCCTTTCGGTTTCGATGATGGTGAGGGTGGGGCCACTCGCTAGAAAATGTGATGGAGTGAGGAAGTTGATGTCCTCGGGATCTTCGCTCAGGGCACACAGTGGCCTTGAGTTCAGGCACGCTTCCAGCTGTGACAACAATGTTGATAGCTCCTCAAATGTAAGCTTTTGTGCTCCGATGACTCTTCGTAAGTGGAATTTTAGGCTCTTCACCGCCGCTTCCCATATACCTCCTGCACTAGGCCACGAGGGGGCGTTGAAGTGCCATTCGATCTCCATGTCTGATATTGCTGAGAAGAAATCATCGTCTACGGTTTATCGAAGATTGATGAATTCCTGCTGTAAGTGTTTGTTGGCGCCGACGAAGTTGGTCCCGTTGTCGCTGTACAGGTGACGCGGGGCTCCGTGGCGTGCTGCTATTCGTCAGAGTGCTGCGAGGAATGCTGATGAGAAGAGGTCTGATACCATTTCAAGGTGTACGGCCTTAGTGACCATACACACAAAAACTGCGACGTATCCTTTCGTCGTTTTTATGCCTCGTCCTTTGTTTGCTTTCAAGTCGATGAAACCGGTGTAATCGGTACCAACGTTGTAAAATGGCCTGGTCGGGTTACATCTTGCCGACGGCAGGTCTTCTATGATTTGAGTCTGTTTGATTGGATTGTGCCTTCTGCAGACAACAAATTCACGGATGCGTTTTTTGATAGCCCTGTTGCTGTCAATAATCCAGTAATGCTGTCTCAGCTTTGAGAGTCAGGCGGGCTCCACCGTGGAAGGTGGTTTTGTGTGCCTGATCGATTATGAGATCAGTGAAGTGTCCGCTGTGTGGCACAATGAGAGGATGCATCATGTTTTCATCGATGCTTGCGTTTTCGATCCTGCCACCAACTCTTAGAAGATCGTTTTCATCCAAGAATGGATTAAGGGACAGTAGTTTGCTGTCACGCTTCACTTTCCCCTGCTTCTTGATGGTAAGTATTTCTTCATAAAAATACTTTTCTTGTATGTGCTTTACAATAATGTTTTTTGCTTGTTTGATTTCAGGTGCAGTTAGATACGGCGTCCTCGGTTTGGAATTCGACACCGCCCGCAATACCTAGGTAAATATACGTGTCACTCACGTCATACAGCTATGTTTGCTTATCAACGCTTCGATTACGTCAGAGCTGTGACGTTGAATAGTGACGTTTGTTTGCATTGCTTTTTTCACTTCTTGATCCGTAGTGTGTTTTTGTGGTGGTTTCTTTTTGATATGTTTTCAGCCATGATGGGCCAAGCCACCACAAGGCATGATCTTTGAGGATTGCCGTTAATACCCCACGGCTGGCGCAGTCTGCTGGATTATCAGTCGACTTGACATACTGCTATCAGTCCGCAGGTATGATTTCCTTAATTTGTTGTACACGGTTGGCGACGAATGGCTTCCAGCGATTAATGACGCCTTGGATCCAACCGAGCACAGCTGTTGAGTCTGACCAGCCGAAGGTCTTGATGTTTTGCTCTAATAGACTGTGTTTGACTGTCTGCATGAGTCTTGATAATAAGTGAGCGGCAGTTCCAATTTCGGCAATGATATGATTTTTGATGTTGGTACTAGTTTTGATTTTGCTGCTATCAAAACTACTGCTTGTTCGCCTTGTTTCTTGCTCTTGTTTTTGTTGTAGATGACACAAGTGTAGGCACGTTCTGAGGAATCGCAGAATCCGTGTAGCTCAATGTCATCATTCTCATAACTTTGAAGCCATCTTGATACTTGGATTTGATGGATGCTGCTTCTTGATGGTAAGTATGTTTTTTCATACTTCTCGTCTTCTGTGGTAAGCTCGCTGTCAATCTCCCAGTGTAAGGAGTCCACGGCGTTTCAGCGAAGTTATAAGTTACGTAAGCTGTCCTCGAGCTCCCACTTTTCGGTAAGTATACATTAGGTAACAGTATATCTCGTCAAGTTTGCTGTGGTTACCTCTATCTACTCGACTGGTACTGGCCTGACCTGATGAGATCGCTGATGGTGGACGCCAATCTGAAGTCACGCCGGCTAAAGGAGTAGTAGGTCTCAGAACTGACTTCTTTTCTTGGTCAGTAGATAGGTGTTGCTGAATAGTTCTCCGACAGACGGTGTAGTATGATTTTGCTTTTTCGAAGTGATTTTCCGAGAAATAATTGTAGTCTTGGTCCTCGTACTCACACAACTTGATATGATTGGCTTGGAACTCTCTCCAGTACTGATCCAGAGTCTCTAGTCGCCTTGATGTGTAAGATGGGGTTTTTTTTTCAGCTCCATCTTTCTTGAAGTTGGTGAATGACTGCTCCATTGCTTGAAGAAGTTGTTTCTGAGTTGGTAGTAAATCTTCCATTTTTTCTGATTAATGGACGATTTGATTGATAATCCGGTGACAGATGCTTCCAAGTCACGGAGATGATGCTGTTGCCAAGTGCTCCGGTATCCTGATGCAATATATGTGCCTTCTCAATCTCGTCAGTGAGACCCGCTTGTGGGAGGCCGACTCGACCGATTCGCAATTGCACTTAAGACACAGAAATACAAAGGCAAAAAATGCTTTTCTTGATTGATGGAGTGAAGATTACCAATCACTGCTGTTGGTGATGATGTATGCTGTAGCAGGAACTTGTTCACTGCGCAATTGCTTCAAAAGTCACGTGTATTTTTTGCTGAATAGGCGGTAATACACGGGCAGCACTAAACGGGCGAAACAAAGACACGTTGTCGAACCGCGTGGTCCCGCTTAGATCTTACCGGCACTAGATCAACGCTTGAAGGACCATTAAGATGTACGAGCTACTGTGCTGTACAATCTTAGAAGTTCATAGAAATGATAAAGGCTTGAACTAATTATGTAATTTATTCTGATATTATTGATAGTGAGTACAATGCGCGACGGCGAATGATTGCGTACTGAATTGATGAGAATTAAAAATGAAACAATAAGTTAAGAATGCTGATGTGCAGAAATGTGCGGTTTGTAAATACCGTACATACTGAGAGGCAAAAGTTAATATATTTATTTCTTTAAATTTATCTCTAAGAGCCTCTCGGTTTTAGGTTGTAAATAGCTCTAATGGCCCTCTTCTATAAAACAAAAATAGTTTCTGAATCAGCCGCATTTCAACATAGCAAAATACCATAAGACATTATGCTATGGAAATAATTGAAAATAAAACGAATCTAGCTGTCTCGACACTAGTGAGATCTATAATTTTTTTTACAGCATAGGCTGCAGAACTTAGTCTGCTTGCTAGTTTGGATATATGGGGCCCCACTGAATTTTTGCGTCGAGAGTGATGCCAAGAAAAACAGTGGATGCTACAGGGCTCAGTTGTTCCCCATTTAAAAACACATTGGTATTCAGATTTTTAACAAAAAAAAAATTATAAAAGTAATCCTAAAAACCAATGAAGTTTCCACAGATATCTAATACATAATAAAAGCTTGCCACGACAATATTATGTTGTATAAAAATTAAAAAATATGAAAGAATAAAACTAACTAAATGGTATTTATAAATTAAACCAAGCAAAGTTAAAGCAAGTTAAAAGTAATATTATACAAACAACTTAAAGTGAAACTACCAATTATATATTAAGTTTTACAATATTTTCTTTGTAATATTATATTTAAGGTGAAATATAACTAATTTACAATATTTTAAGTTAAATTTTTTGCATGTACGAGATACAAAATTATTTGAGGCATTCCTTGTTTTAACTTTACGTAATGCAAAAAGAGGAACGAAACTTTTACGAAACTCTATGGGCACGATTCTTATTCACACTAGTCGGCTTTTTAATGACATAATTTAAAAAATTCATTAGATTTTTATGTTGAGATTCTTTATCTTAATGGGGAGAAATGGAGTTTTTTCTGTTATTATTAAATAAAAGTATTCGTTAAAGATGTTAAAAATGAATCAGCTAAGATCCGCGTAATAAAATAAAATGATTTGTCTCACCTAGTTTGAAGAGCACTTCTCTCAATTTCAACTGCGTGCGCTATCCTCGTCACCACAATCCCAGCACCACTACTACCAACGCCACTACCCTAGGCAAGACACACTACCGTTAATAATAGGACATGTGTTTCGCCTCTAAACGAGGCATCCTGTGGTGAAATAGACTCTGGGACGCAGTGTTTTTTACCTGAGCATGCCTTTTTTAACATTTTTGATATAATGGATTTCCGCAAAGTAACACCTGATTCTATTAATTATCTTAAAAGTATTTGTTTTATACATGTATCGTTCCGGTGGTTTGTCACTATTCACACAAAGGCATTATGACATAATATTCTAACAATCGTAGACATTTCAATTTCAATGACTGACAGCACAGTAAGGCCCGCTTGCTCTCTTGTTATAAGATATGACAGCACGTCGGCTAATGATTGCTGCGCGGGATGCATCGCTGTACTTAATTGCATCTACCCAGCATCAATTTAGCGTTGGATATACATACTTAATAATTTTTCGGCAAAAGTAATTTATTTGAAAACATTTAAAAAAATTGAGTTGGTGTTCCAGAAAGGTTTTATACTGTACTAAGTATGTAGAAAACAAAAAAAAATATATAGAAAAATATTTTGAAAGTATTTTGCTATTCAAGTGATTGTCTACCGATATCTTCTTTATAAAATCGATTATTAAAAGAGTGACAAAGCAAATTAATGTTTGCGAAAGTGAGCAGCAGATTCGGCAAGGGATGTCCAAGACGAAAGTTTATCATAATTAATAGATTGATAGCACTTAATTTGCTCATTTCCGTGTAATGAAATAAAATATTGTGTCCTGCCCAGTCTGAAGAGCACCTCCCACCCTCCCTCAATTGCGTCAATATCCCCGTCACTACCAATCCCAGCACCACCACTTCCAGCACCACCAATCCCAGCACAACCACTCCCAGAACCACCACACTAGGAACGACACACCACCCTCGATAATACGACACGTGTTTCTCCTCTACACGAGACATCCTCAGGTGAAGTAGACTCTGCGGAGGCTGACCGCTAAGTCTTAGCGACCATCATTTTATTCATTATTATATTCAAATAAGCAAATTGGGTTTTACGAAGACACTTTTTGAAATTCAAATGCTACGCCGTCACTTGAACTTGCGAGCAAACCGTTTTAGAAGAGGCAATAAACTCACATGTAGACAATTTCCTCCCAATATTTACAATACTTATAAAATATAAGTTATGGACCAAGTGATTAATTGGGCATTATTCATAATGCACGGGCAATATGAATAATTCCCAATATGAATAGAATAGAATAGAAAAGAATCATTTTTATTCAATATAGATTGTAGTACATAATACTTATTGAAAGTCATTTTTTACTTTTACCACTGGTTTGCAAAAAAACCTCTGTCCTGGGAAGAACCAGCAAGAAACCCAGCGGGACTTTTTTTAAAAAGCACAATTTACATTATAATACTTTATACAATTGTTATGAAAACATTTAGAAACAGCATGGTAGTGATCACCTCATTCCCAGGGGTTATTATCAGTCATGTACTCTTTAGTAGTATAATAACCCTTACTAGACAATTTTTGCTCAATAAATAATTTAAACCTTTTGATAGAAAAGATCTGCATATTTTCTGGGACTTTGTTGTAAAAGCGTATACATTGCCCCATGAAGGAATTACTGACCCTTTGGAGTCGAGTAACTGGTATAACTAACTTGTGCTTGTTCCTAGTATTTTCAGAATGTACATCACTATTTTTAATAAAACTATTTTTGTTTTTGTGTACATACAATAAGTTCTAGTAAATATATTGAGAGGCCAAAGTTAATATATTTATTTCTATATTTTTTTTTCTAAGGGATTCCTTCGGACCTAGGTTATAAATTGCTCTTATGGCTCTCTTTTGCAAAACAAAGATAGTTTCAATGTCAGTCGCATTACCCCATAGCAAAATTCCATATGACATTATGCTTTGGAAATAACTAAACTAAACTAATCTAGCTGTTTCAAAGCATGTAAGACATCTAATCTTTTGTACAGCATATGCTGCAGAACTAAGTTTGCTAGCTAGTTTAGATATATGAGGGCCCCATTGAAGCTTCACGTCAACTGTAATACCGAGAAAAACAGTGGATTCATCAAGACCCAGCTCCTCCCCACTTAAAAGCACACTGGTATTCACCTTTTTAACATTAGGTGTAGTGAATTTAATACATTTCGTTTTATTACCGTTTAAAAGCAAATTATTGACGTTAAACCAGTGTACTACTTTTGATATAGCATTATTCACTTCGTCATATTTCAATAATTGCCTTTTTAGTCGGAAAATCAACGATGTATCATCAGCAAATAATATTATATCATGCTTATTCTCTATCAAGTAAGGTAAGTCATTAATATAAACTAAGAACAGAAAGGGATCAAGAACTGAGCCCTGAGGAACACCCAGAGATACTACCGATCTGGAAGAACTGCATCCATTTATAACAACTGTTTGCGTTCTATTTTTTAGATATGACATCATAAGTTTAACCTCTATGTTTTTACATCATTATGATGTAGCTTCCTGATTAATGTCACACGGTGAACACAGTCGAAAGCCTTGGAACAATCACAAAATATACCCATCATCTTCTGAATTTTCCCATGCACAGAAAATATGTTTGATTAGTTCAACACCGGCATCAGTTGTCGAGCGACCCCTTGTAAATCCAAACTAATAGTTGAAGCGTCAGTAGCCTAATGGCAGGGTGCGGACCGTGAACTCGAAAGGTCGTGGGTTCAAATCCGCCATTCGACTACTGTCGTGAACCACTTCTAACACAAGCATTTTAAGCTTACCAGAAGTGGTTAAAGGGAATATTAGTAACGTTTAATAGCATTACTAGTATTTTCATTAAAAAAATAGTTATGTAGTAAATTATTTACATTAAAAAACGTAACATTTGATCTAGAATAATTTTTTCAAAAATTTTACTGAGCGTTGGCAGTACAGAAATAGGTCTAAAATTAGTGGGATATGATGTACTGCTAGATTTAAATAAAGGTATAACTTTACTATGTTTCATTAAATCATAATATGAGAAGGCAATGTGATAAAAAATATTGAAATAATTTTTATGAATAAAGTCTGTTACTTAAAGGGCAGAGTGATAAAAAATATAGGTATATATCCTAGATGGCAACCACCATTACAACAGATTTGATAGAACATAAATCCTCGCGAAAGAACATCGATTCGTCTCTGGTAGGCAAGGATGATACGTGCGGCTATTGAAATTAAAAAAAAAAACACCCTAATTTTAATAGAGAAAGATGTTCCTAATTTAAATAGAGCAGGTGGTAGGTGGCTTGGGATCCTGTAATTAATAAAATTAAGTAAGCTCATTCTGCGTAGATTGGACCAATTGTAATAATTAAAAGCTGTAGGTACTCCGGGTTAAGTTTGACATCGGGACGTCAATTACCTTAGTCCCCCCGCGATCATAGGCGCTGTAAAGCTCCCGAAACTAAAATTAGGTAAACTAAACGCGATAAAATCCGTAAATGTAGTTTCTAAAAAATTCTAAGTAAGCTCATTATGTCCATAAATTATTATAATTTATACTTACACACCCACTGCTAGTCACAGGTCTCTTCTCGCAGAGACTTGTGAGCCTGTGACTAGTAACTATATAAATTTGGGCAATTGTTCTAACCATTACGACTATGTGAAAGACGCTCAGTTTGAAAAATAACTAAAAAACATGTTTTTTCAATTTAGATGGATTTAATTATTTATTTCATCCCTTGATTAGAGACAGAAAACGCACCTATCCAATCTTTTTCATAGCAGTGATTTTAACATTTTATTATCATTGTGCCTCTCGCAAGATGACGTTGTGACCAGGATTAAGAAAGGAATGCTTCGATGGTTTGGTCATGTAGAAAGAATGAACGAGGAAAGAGTGACAAAGCAAATTTTTGTTGCAGAAGTGAACGGAAGAGTCGGGAAGGGACGCCCTAGACGAAGGTTTATTGAACAAATTGGCGATATATTGATAATGGGCCAGATTAGGAGTACCCTTAACCGACGAGCGTGTATGCGTAGATATATGGATGTAAAGGAGGCGAGAGAAGTGTGTCAGGATCGTGCCAAATGGAAGTCCGTAGTCTCTGCCTACCCCTCTGGGTGACAGGCGTGAGTGTTTATGTTATGTTATGTTATTATGCCTCTCGCGTGTGATAGTTAAACAATAATACTAAATATTTATAACGCAATATTTTGTCTGATTTTATAATTTTCAAAATGCCTAAAGGCATTACTTTTAAAGGAACGTTCCGAATTTATTATGCTTTGTTTTGTTTCTTTTAGTATTTATTTTTATCCGAGTTCAAAAACGACAAAGCTCTCTTTTCGGCGCGTTTTTTGTATGTTCCCACATTTCTCGGAAAAGTCTACACAGATTTAATAGACTATTTTTTATTTATTAGGCTTATGCTTCGGGGTTAATTCCATATACATTTTTAGAAGAAATTTTAATGTAACTATTTTATACGACGTTCTACTTGTTACCTTGAATTTGTAATATTCCATAGACTTTAATTCTTTGATACACACTGCCCAAGCACCGACTACAGGAGCTATGAGGATATTATTTGGTTTTGTTTTTAAAGTCTGGTTACTTTTTAAGGTTATATTTTTATATGTAAACGTTCCGATTTCAATCCTCAACGAAATCAGTAAAATTATTATACGCATTGAATGTTTTGTCGCGTGTTCAGCGATAAAGGAAACATGGTGAGCAAAGCTGAATGTCCGCGAACAAGGCAGCTGAGCAGCGAGTCGCGTGGGAGTGTTCCCGCTTCATCCACTTCTCAAGAAAATGAGGCTTATCGTGTATACTATTATGTGACATTAATAGAAATGTAAAAAGCAAATTGTTTTTTTTTATAAAGGTCAAAACGTGTTCACCTGTGTATCACATGTGTATTCGATTGAGTTTCCAGTAAAAAGGGGTCTCTGATTCTTTACACTCACCATACGAAACAGGGAAGCATTAAGCTGCTATTTTACGGTGGTATTCTGTGAGAACGTGGTCCTTCCCCGATCGAGCCGACCCATTCGTGCCGCAGCCATAAAATTGCTATAGCGTGGCTCTACCACGTATAAATGTTTACGAAAAATCTTAATACTTTATTCATGCAGAGAAGTTCGCTTCGAACTGGATTTAACGGTCTTGAAAATTTGCATAAAATATAATGAAATAAGTAAAGATTTATTGCGTAGCGCACGTTTTCAGGACACATTTAAACAGTTACTAAATAAGCTGTATTGCCCCTCAGTTATTCTTTGGATTACTGAAATTTAATTCTTTTTAGGGTTCTTTTTAATATTCCGTATCTGAGCAAAATGTCACTCATGGAATAACCTGGAATGTAGAATTGAAATTTGGTATTATTTTTATAGAATAAGGGTAACAATCGAGCATACAGCCCACGTGACGGTAAGTGAATGCTGTGGCCCATGGACATCTACATCTATCCTCGATTAAGAATCAAAATGCTGATGCGTTGTCACCCCTGAGGACTAAGATAGAGTGCCTTGTATTCAATAAAAGGGCTTCCACATTAACCATACGAAACACAGCAGTATTGAACTGCTATTTATATATAGAATGGCATAGTTATAAAATGAAGTTATTCATACACAAGTAAGGTTTAAACCGGGTTACTTTTGGGGGTAAATTTTGGGGGTAACTTTTGTGGGTAACTTTTGGGGGTAGCTTTTGTGGGGGCAACGAGGCAAGTTAATAAGTAAAATTACGTAAAACTCTCACGCTTGTTACCTGTAGGCAGAGACTAGGACTTCCATTTGGGACGATCTTGACACACCTATCTCGCTTCCTTTACATCCATATACCTTTTTTTTACATGGGTAAATGCTTACGCATACCCGCCTCGCGGGGCAAGGACGGGTTATGTCGGACTCGCACCGACTAAAACCCCATGGTGTTCCACCTTCGTCGCATATTAGCAGGTTTACAGGAACGCTTTCGCACACATCTCCGGCCCCACCAGCGCTGGCCGCCCCATGGCGGCCCCTCCTCGGGAGAGGAATACTCCTCCCCCATCTCCTTCTCAGGTAAGGCGCACCAGAACACATGGTGCGCCCATCTCCGCGGCCTCCAACTTCACATGCGCAACGGACGCCCCCGTATCCGATGCGCGAAGGCCATGGGGCCAGGAAAAACCAGCACTCAGAAGCACCATCCTTCTTGAACCCAGCGGCGGATCTGGTCTATGGCTCCACCGCCAACCAAGATTCGGCTGCGGAGGGTAGGAAGAGCGGCGCCTCGCAATACCAAAACTCCTCTCCCCCCGCAGCCCCACCACCACCGCACTAATTAACGGTGCGGCCCCATCAGAGTCACGGAGGATAGCGCGAGTGGCGCATTGCCATACCAACACTCCTCTTCCTCCGCGACTCCACTTCGGCTGCAGCGGTAGGAGGAGATGACACCCCTCTCGCCGCAGCCCACCGACATACATCTGAAGTGGGCTCGCCAAGCCCACTCAGAGTGGCCACCTCGGGCCGGGCCCTACGCCACGGGCCAGCCAAGGGGTCCCTCTATGTTCACCGCGGGTGACCAAGCCACGACAAGACGGGAACCCGTTCGGGGGAGTTACATCCATATACCTAAGCGTACATGCTTGTCGGTTAAGGGTACTCTTCATTTGGTATCCAATATATCGCCTATTTAGGTAAGGTAGATGTTAATCAATCGTATTTCTTCGTAATTATCTTTCTATTTCACACAAATTAAAAATAAATGCAAACAACTTGACTTGTCTTCATCTTGTATCTGACACGTACGTAACTTGTATGTAACTTGTTAGCTGCGTGTAGCAACTCCACGGCGTGAACAATGCAAAGATGATGTGTGTCAAGTCGCTGAATGTTGGTGGAATGTTAACTGCAGTTCGCTTTAATTGCAAATGCACCTCACGCTTGTCTGAGATTAATAAACATTTATTAACGGTGATTAAACTATATCATTGTATGTAGTAAGTTATTTAAGATTTATATGAGTATCTTGTGTTGTAAATATACGATACAGGTTTGTCTAGTGTGAAGGTCACTGATAAATCATGGCACTAAGCGTTACGAATATATTAAGTTGTCGCAAGATGTGAAAATACTAACTAATTTGTTGTTGTTTTAATATAACTATTGACAATTACGTATATTAGACCTTATTTTAACGATTTAAACATTGTTATGATGTACCCATAATCACTTAACTAGTGCCTATAAGTCAGAAAGAGTACGCACCTGAGGTGCGACGGCTAAATGTTAGTAATATTAAATAATTGTGTCAGCGTGGTCCGCTGACCGGTGTGTGCTGGCAGCGGTT
>JAGSMP010003135.1:0-13165 GCA_029286625.1 Parnassius orleans | reverse complement strand
CAATCGTATTTCTTCGTAATTATCTTCTATTTCACACAAATTAAAAATAAATGCAAACAACTCGACTTGTCTTCATCTTGTATCTGACACGTGTAACTTGTTAGCTGCGTGTAGCAACTCCACGGCGTGAACAATGCAAAGATGATGTGTGTCAGGTCGCTGAATGTTGGTGGAATGTTAACTGCAGTTCGCTTTAATTGCAAATGCACCTCACGCTTGTCTGAGATTAATAAACATTTATTAACGTTGATTAAACTATATCATTGTATGTAGTAAGTTATTTAAGATTTATATGAGTATCTTGTGTTGTAAATATACGATACAGGTTTGTCTAGTGTGAAGGTCACTGATAAATCAAGGCATAAGCGTTACGAATATATTAAGTTGTCGCAAGATGTGAAAATACTAACTAATTTGTTGTTGTTTTAATATAACTATTGACAATTACGTATATTAGACCTTATTTTAACGATTTAAACATTGTTATGATGTACCCATAATCACTTAACTAGTGCCTATAAGTCAGAAAGAGTGCGCACCTGAGGTGCGACGGCTAAATGTTAGTAATATTAAATAATTGTGTCAGCGTGGTCCGCTGACCGGTGTGTGCTGGCAGCGGTTCCCGTTGCCACAATAAATACAAGAACAAGGATGCCAGAAACGCGGCTACCGATACCGGTTGACACCGGTATCGAAGTGAACCTTGATCAAAACTATATTGTCAAAGTTACTTTGTCAAAGCAGACTTTGATCGTGTCAACGCGGCTTAAAGGCCTCCACACACCAAACCCGCCTGCCCGCCGGCTTTACCCGGTGGGTTAGGCCGGCGGCATTAGAAAATTGTAAGGGTTGCGCCCGAGCGTGCCCTATGAGAAGCCCCTGTGGAGCGACTCTTCTCATTTGGGGGCATGATCATGAGGCCTCATCGAAGAAAAATTAGTGATATACTGTTTGAAAAACTGGTTTTACTTAAATCTCAATTAAAACCTTAAAAATATAATATTATGTTGTGTCACATTTGCGCGATCAACGCGATTTACATGTAAAAAAATAAACTTTCATTAAAAAAAATGTTTTTTTACAAACTTATCTATAAAATTATTCAAAAGATACGTATTTTATATCTAGTACTTCAGATACCATTCCAGAAAGTTATTTGCATCTGATATCTGAAATACTTAATTTAAAAGTGTGCCGGACGGGTGAAACTCGGGAGTATGTGTTATCGAAAGTACTCCGCGAGTCGCTCACGCCCTACACTTATAGGTTCCGGAGGATACTTCTACTGCCGGTTCGACTGATCAATTATCCGCGAAATTTTCCAACTATTGTTTATTGACCACGGTTGTTGAATATGGCTGTTCAACTACGATTCTTCACTATCAGTTGGTCACTATATATTTCAAAAGATTTCTTCAAATTATTATGGTATCAGATATTTATTAGTAGTAGCTGGTTTTATCAACACTGTCCGACTAGCTGCTATTATCAACTAAACTAGCTATTTCTATCACTTGTGTAACTGCAAATATCAGTTACCACGTTATACAACCAGTTATCACTATCACCTGTAACTACGAATATCAGTTACCCCGTTATGACTAGCTATCACTTTCAAATATGTAACTGCGAATATCAGTTACCACTTTATGCAACTAGCTATCACTTTTAAATATGTAACTGCGAATATCAGTTACCACTTTACGCAACTAGCTATCACTTCAAATATGTAACTGCGAATATCAGTTACACTTTGCAACTAGCTATCACTTTCAAATATGTAACTGCGAATATCAGTTACTATGATGCTAGCTACTATTCACTATTCACTATATTCTGCTACTAGTCACTTCAGCCACTACTGGTTACTACCGCTTCTTACTGGTAGCTCTTCACACTACAACGTTACTGGGTCCCGAGCCCCTAAGGTAGACTTGAGCGTTACTTTAAAGTGAGCCGCTTGCCATTGTCCGTTTTGCCTCTTTATTGCATAACATTTTCACTACACAATTGTCATAACTTATAATTTTATTCATACATGGTCAATTCCTACACTAATGTACTATATATAATTAAATCGGCATTTAGTCCTTTATTAGTATACCATAAAGGTTTCTTAATAATATATTAACATTATAAAAAGTTATTAAACAAAATGTCCCGAATTTTCATAATATTTGGGTATTAATTCTTTAATTTCAATTTAAAAAGGAAATAAGTTTAATTACGCTAAATATTCTTTTACTTCCTTAGTCTATAAACTTTAATCTAATTCAATATTATATTTATAATGCTTCCAGAACATAAAAATTATTTCCATCAGTTTAGGGATCAACTATTACGCAATTAATTAAAAACTTTTAGAAAGTTCTACAATACGTCGCGCTCTGATTGGTCGACTTTTCTTTGTATATAATAAGAGATATTTTCTTAACTATTATCAAATTCGATGTTCTATACTAACATATTAAGGTTATAAATATGTTGTAAAACTATATTAACTCACTTTTCACTTAGTTTTGTCAGTAATTTCTTCAATCACTTCGTTTCTTAACACTATTTGGCGTCGCGAACAAAAAGTATTTTGCATTTTGTATTTAAGGTATCTTGTACATCACTGCCTATGTTGTAGTTGGTTTGACATACTTAAAAAGTACTTAATTGCTTACAGTATTCCATCGCTGTCTTACAACGTAAAGTCGTTCCTGGAAAATATTACTATTTAAATAATGTTGAGAGTATGTCTCTAATTTGTAATATTAGGTCCTTACATGAAATTAGCGTTTTGTCGTACTGACCACTTTGATCTGAAATATTCTTCTTTGTTAAGCATTCCAAATTCAAAGGAGACAGTTTCTTTTGTATGGAGAATGGGCCCACCAAAACTGTCATGACTCGTAATGAAATGTGTAGATTTATTCCTTATAATCTCTAGATTACTATAGTAATATTAGTTGTACCATATATAAAGGAATACTGAGAAAATAACAATCAAACGGCAATCTCATTATAACCTAAAATCCCATACGGGCGACTGTCTAATAGTTTTTTATTGATATCCTATGTTATAATGTGAATAATAAAAAGTATAAAAAGTTGTAGGTTCTTCGAATTCTTAAATACTACTTGGTGGATGGAATTTTTTTTAGTAGTACCGGAGTAAACAGTACGAATAAACAGACGCGGTGATGTATTGATTCTTAACTGTATTTATTATTTATTGTGGTGTATTGAATACTAAGCACAGAATACATTACAAATGTATTCAAGTGAAGCAAAAAGTAAGCCTATGCTCAAATAATTCTAAAAACAAGCACACATGTACTTATTTATCTAATATCATTTGCAACCAGTAACACGGTTTTAGGTGCATGTGTGCGTCCAACAGTGAACTTTTAAGGGGTGTTTTGCGAGTTTTACCCTACAGCAGCGATTGAGAAAATAAATAGCACGAAGATGTTTTGAACTGGTCGTGTAGGATAAAAAACCTCTGTATTGTCACTGTATGTGTTATTGTAAAATCATCAAATTCTTAAAGCAGTATTAAAAGTGACACATGCCACCAGGTGCAGTGTCAGGACATTGTTATTAATATGTATTGATTGAATAACATGTTTACATTCCAAGCACCATTAAAACCAAAATGACTGGATAGTAACATCCGATTTTTACGATATTAACCACGAAAAATAAATAGCATGTAAGGTGTTTTGAACTATTTGTGTTAGGAAAAAAGAAAAACTGTATTGTCACTGCATTTTTATTGTTTATTATTGTAAAATCATCATATTCTTAAAGCAGTCTATTATAAGTATCACAGGCCGCGAGGTGCAGTGCCAGGACATTCTTTTAATATGTGTTGATTGATTAGCATGTTTACGTCCAACCACAATTGAAGCTAAAATGTAAAATACTCAGTAGCAGTCTCGTACCAGTAGTCTCAGTGTGGGCGTACCCTCTAGATGGAGTGTCGACCTGGTAAGACATTCAAAAGTCGATGGATGCAGGTGGCCGATGGAGCAGTGGACTTGTGTAGGGCTGTAATGATGAAGAAGTTTTAAACTAGTTGTGTACGGATACGGCTCGACCGGGGTAGAACACGCTCTCACTAAAAACGCTACCAGCGTAAAATAGTAGCTTAATGCTCCTGTTTTTCGTATGGTGAGTGTAGAGAACCAGAGTCCTTTTTTACTGGAAACGAAGCACTCCATCTTAGTCCTCAGGGTGAAAATGCAGCATCTACATTTTGATTCTTAAACGAGGATAAATGTAGATGTCTATGAGCCACAGCATCTACTTACCATCAGGTGGACCGCGCGCTCGTTTGTCACACTTATTCTATAAAAAAAAAACAAAAGGAGATTGTCAATTGAAAGAGATACGAAAAGGTACCAGAGCATCTATTCAACTTGCTCGGCGTTTATTTATAAATTAGGCGCTTTATTTATAATAAGGCACATAATAGAAACAGGTCAAGTAAGCAACAATAATTACAAGTTTTATTGATTATTATTCGTCATCATTACAACAATTCACTGCTGAACATAGGTCTTCCCTAAATTAAATATATAATATAAAATATTGTATAGCCCTTCCGTCAACTGCCATCGCGTTTCGTCCTGTATGGTGTCGTAAAAGTCGTAACAGAGTAAAATAAAGATACCAGGAGATAAGCAAACATCTCCCTATAGAATACCAAAAAGCTTTGGTTGCCAGCGTAGTAACTGTAAAAACCATATATAGTAATGATGCATATTTATATTACTATATAAATATGCATCATTACTACTTGTGTATAAATTATTCCAATCATTGTGAGGTTCATTTAAGTGGTATTCACAAATACGAGCGCACAGTGGCACATAAAATGAGTATCAATCAACAATCTCTTTTAGGTTAGTAGTTCTTTTAGTTTAAGTATTAAGAATCTAGATAAATTATTACATAACTTAAAAATACAGTGACGGAAGTAGAAGCACGCTTATAACTAGCCACAGAATAGAATAGAATAATTTTATTCAATATAGATTACAATACATAATACTTATTAAAAGTAATTTTACTACACAGGTTCGCAAAACCTCTGTCCTGGGAAGAACCAGCAAGAAACCCAGCGAGACTTTTTAAAAAGCACATTTACAATATAATATTATATACAATTATTTTGAAAACATTTAGAAACTGCATGGTAGTGATCACCCATTCCCAGGGTTATTATCAATGTACTCTAGTAGTATAATAACCCTTACTAGACAATTTTGCTTAAGAAATAATTTAAACCTTTGATAGAAAAGGTCTGCATATTATTATAGTAATTGTTGATTTCTGCTTGGAAATGGCAGGATTTACAGTTACAGGCATAAGGGTGGTGTGTTACCGATGTCTTCAATATTCATGGATTGTAATTCCATATCTCATTCCATACAGTTGTAGAAGCTCGGCCGACAAGATTGCAGACTCATTCTAAATGATCCACCTGAAAAGTGTTTTTTTTTCATCAACTAACCGAACAGACTATAGTTTTACAGTGTCTACCACCTGAATAATAATATTTATTAATATTTTATTTATTTCAATCTTTATTACTAATAAACAGTCGTAATGCCTCTTAAATTATATATAAATAGCATGTACTGGTTTCCCTTCATTATACTTTTGTAGTAAACCAGATTCCACTAAGGTAAAAAGAAATGAAAATACATCAAATCAGAAAGGTATACAAGTGAAGTAGTTATTTTAGAATTATAACATTATTTGACTAAGTACAAGTTCTTCGACGTTTTATTTACACTAATTTCATTTAAGGTAAAAAATATTACTTGTGTATTAAGTACAAAGGCATAAAAATATGGGGTAATGTAAGGAAGAAGTAGCATCTATCTAATAACAACTAAAGAAAAAAACCTGGTTATCGAATATCTCCTATAAGGCAATCTGTGGGGAGATCTATGTTCAGCAGTAGACTTTTGATAGGCTGTAAAGTTAAAGATAACCTGGTGGTGAATAGCCAAATTGGTGTGAGTGTATGATACTACAAACATCAATCTGTGCCAAAGCGATTATGCCAACTCCTCCGGCGCCTATTTCAGGCAGGGATCACTTACAGACTGTTAAAGGTAAGTACCTGGTGTGATGGTATCCACTGCAAAATAATATCTCTTCTGCTGGAGTTAATTGGCAGAGCCTGTGTGTGGAGCTTTAAATTGAAGATCCACATGGAATACAAATCTTCTAATGGAATCAGCAGTTTCAATTTTCTTGCAATATTCTTAGGCAGTTACAACAAACTGCATCAAGTAGATGTAACTGAAAAATTGGGAATGCAAATAAAAATAAAGAAGAAAAATATTAAATTCAGAAAGAATGTACATTACCTACAATCAACAAAATAACATAAAAATAATGTAAACAAAATTCTTGCTTTAGTAGATGTATTTAATTAAATATTAACACTAATATGTATTCCCTAATAACATCCATTTATTTTTATGTTATCTATATCTATAAATATTAAATTCAGAAGGAATGTGTGTACATTCCTTCTGAATTTAACAGCGTCTCCTATTAACAACTACCAATAAAAACTGTGGTTGCTGACTTGTCTATAAGCATGGCAACTATAGTAAAGTATCCTTTGAGGAAATCTGAGGGAAGGTCTATGTTCAGCAATAGGCTTTTGATAGGATGTAACGGTTGTGGATATAGTTACTCTGACAGACACTTTTAACATAGATTTGTGTATATTTTGTGTGATTTTATTTTACCTATTAATTAAATTAGATTTTACCAATAACACAACACTTCAATACTTTGACACTTTTAAACTTTTAACATACTAATAAGAATTGTGTTTGTCATTTGTTTTAGGTAATTCAACATAAATTATAGATTTTCCAAAATTCTAGGAGCAAAAGTAAACTTGTATTATACACTCACATATACTTTTAATTAAGCTCGTCAGTTTTCATTTTCGAATGTCATTGGCGAATTAAATACATAATGTGGAATATTTGGCTAACCTGTATAATATAATCCAACACTTGTTGCATTGATTAGACATTGACATATGAATTTGTTAGTAATATGAAGGGATATTTATTAGTATTTTTACAAACTTAAAATAATTAAGTACTAAAACATGTATAGATCGTTAAGTGTCTGTGGGTGGGTCGTTCATTATTATTTCTAAAAATCGTACCATATCTCAATATTCAGTAAAATAAAATAAATTGTAATACATATATAAACGAAACTTAGTAGTTTTGCCGTAGTATAATATTTTGGACTAGAACTTGAGTGACAAAATAAGATATATTTCACATAAAAGTTTGAAACTTTAAATCAATTGTAGGTTTTGTACAGTTGAAATCTTCGCATTCCATAAGATAAGATACTCACCTCTTGAGAAATCCACAAATATAAAAGTTGGCGCACATCTGCTCCTGTCTCGGCTAATTATTGTCTTCGCACAGTGCGTTGAAATCTACAAATATTATTTAATTGTTTTCAGTGTATGCTGATCTTCCAGATGCAATAAGTACAAAAAATAGCAGCATGACGAATGTCAATGCCGTAAAGTAATACCCGGCCGCCGGCACAGACATAGATATGATGCTTATATTATGATAATATGGCCGTCGGTTATTACCCAGCACGGAAGTCAATGACAAAGTAGCGTTTCGTTCCACGGTGTCATTGAACCATGTTATATGATATAAGTTAACACTTTTAGAAATAGGATAAAAATCTCAGTATCATAATTTTTAGTAATAAATATATAATATACAAATAAGTATAAATATAATATGTATTATAATAAGTTATCTTTGTAAAAAAAACATTTTTCTTTAAATAGAAACTGCAAAAATGATTCATTACACGCATTTTTTCCCATATTAAATTAACCAGAACACGGAATATCAAAACCACTCATTTTTTTTTAGATTTCTTGATTCCGTTTAGATATTCATAAAATCTATAGGCCATTTATTATAATAAATTGGTAACTTTTTTTTGTATGTAATACCATTAAGGGTCGTTAAAATTTCTAGTGGGCCAAAGACTCCTTTATAAATTCATTTAGCTGGTACATTTGAGTTTTGAAAACAGTCATTCATTTGTTTTCTCCTCATTATTTTTTTCTTTGGCGTCGCTTATTACCGCACAATAGAAAACATGAAATATCGGTATATTTACGAGTACGAGTTCTACCGTGGCACCAGTGCCGCAGAAACAGCTCGCTCGAAGGATTAATGATGTGTACGGCGCTGGTATCGCTAAAGAAAGCACGGTACGTTTTTGGTTTCAACGTTTTCGTTCTGGAAATTTCGACCTTCAGAACCAACCCCGTGGACGGCCGGAGACCAAAGTGGAAAATGAAGAATTAAGGGCTATTGTGGAAGCGGATCCATCACAAAGCACTTCAGAGATAGCTGCAGGCTTCGGGGTAAGTGATAAAACTATATTAATCCACTTGAAGCAAATCGGGTAAGTAAAAAAACTTGAACGATGGGTACCTCATAAATTGAGTGAATCGAACTTGCAAACACGCGTCGACTGCTGTGTTACTTTGCTCAACCGACACAATAATGAAGAGATTTTAAATCTAATCATTACGTGTTATGAAAAGTGGATACTGTACGATAATCGGAAGCGCTAGTCGCAATGGCTGAACCCTGGAGACCCAGCCAAATCCTGCCCTAAACGAAAATTGACTCAGAAAAACTTGTGAGTTTTTCCGGAATTTGGACAACTTCTTACAAGGAAAAAATTCAACTCGATGCGGCAGTCCAACCGCCTTCAAAGAGTTTATTGATTCTCGCCCATGGTTTTTTAGTAAAGGGATCAATAAGCTACCTATGAGATGGCAAAAGTGCATAGATAACAACGGTGCATACTTTGATTAATTAAATATATTTTACAAAAATATTGACTTTATATTCCTCCTGTACAAAACGCCAATTTATATGTTAGGACTATTATAATAAGCCGTTGGCGGATGATATTACAGACCAGTGACGGGAGCAGCGTCAAAGTTGCGAGACGTGGTGTTCTTATTGCTACTATTCTTTTTTATTTATTCTTTAATCTAGTGCCAGAATTGCCAATCCGTCTAACAACTATCGGGAGAGACCCATGTCCAGTTTTGGACTTTTAGGGGCTGATAAAGAGTCGGTCGATTTTTTTAAGGCTATACTTTCACTTTGACCACTTGCAAGCAATTGCAAGGTTATTAGGGCATTAAATAAAAATTAAGGTTAACATAAAAAGTTTATTTAATAAAACTCGACATTAATATTACTTTTTTAAGTATAATAATACAACTTAAGTACTTTAAAATTATAATATTATTTCTATGCACAATAATATGAATTATAAATAATTTTAAATCATTAAGATACATTATAATAAAACCTTGAAAGCATCAATGACACTTAATTTTTTTTAAATATTCAAAATAATGGATCCAATTTTTTTGTGGTAATTAATACAACACAAATAAGGGTAAAGTACATTATTTTAAGAATTACATAGTAAAAGATTGTAACAATTTTAGGTATATATTATGCAAAATACACATAATTTTTGATAGGTAGAATATTGTAACATTCTGTTTCCAGCTAAAACTTTAGTTATACGTAAAATGTAATAAAATATTGGTGACTGATGCATCTTATAATGGCACGTTTTAAACTATGTTATTATTGGCAATCCACTCCGGCCGATAGCGTTAATCATTTACGTACATAAATGTGCACGACAGCATCAAAGGTAGCCGTGCAGGCAACAGCACAAGTAGTGGGGGCTCGACCACGTCACTCTTCCCTGATTACATTTCATCATATTTCGTATGAAACTCGGTAATTTAATATTATGATTACAGAAAATATGGCAAGATTAAGAAACTGCCTACGTGGTGAGGCTAGGGAAGCAGTATCGGTACTGTGCTATTCACCGGGGATCCACCAGATATTATACGGACACTGGAACAGTGTTTCGGCCGCCCGGAAGTTATAATAGATCGTGCGTGAGAAGATTTAAGCTTCCGCGACCACGTGATGCCTGCGTCCAACGAGCGCACAGCAACGCCGCGTGGGAACATAGCAACGGTGAAACCCCCGCCGCGCAAATAAGAAGGGCATCGGGCCGCTGGGAGTCATACTTTCCGATATTCATCCGTCTATAGCGGTCTCTCTATCCGTTGTTCATAAATTTTAAAATTAAAATTAATTTGAAGTTAAAAGTAAAGGGTGCGTTCTACGTTTCAGGACCGCTTCGGTTGTTCTGTTCGTTTAATTCGTTTAGTTTAAATACGTTAAAGTGTTAAATTGTTCGCGCCGGTTATCTATTAATGGACTCGGGTTTTATTACTTTAAAATATCCTCTTCGTGTGCCAGGCGTTTTGCGATTTCTATTCTAGTATTCGCTCCACACAGGGTAGGATAGACCGGCCACCGTCAGGTTCGGCGGCCGTAGGCGCCCCGTGTGGCCTCGAGTTGCACGTAAGCTGACAAGGTCACGCGCTTTTAGAGTTTTAATTTCATTTTTTTTTTTTGGAGTTTATGGCCTGGTATCTAGACCTTTAGGCCAAATTTAATTTCATTTAGTTCGTTATATCTATTTTTAACTTTTAAGCGGAAGTGTTTTAAGTTAGTTTTGGTCATTCCACTGAGTTTTATTAAAGTTTACACAATAACATTAGATACATCCACATTATTATATTTAAGTATTAATATTTATTTTTCTTGTATATTACTCCCCACTTTGGGGACTTTAAAATTATACGTGGTAGAGCCATGCTGCAGCTATATTAGTAGTATAGTTGTAGCACGAATGGGTCGACTCGACCGGGGAAGGACCACTCTCACAGAATACCAGCGTAAAATAGCAGCTTAACGCTGCTGTGTTGCGTATAGTGAGTGCAGAGAACTGGAAATCCCTTTTACTGGAAAAGAGGCATTCCATCTTAGTCCTCACGGGTGACAACGCATCTGCATTTTGATTCTTTATTGAGGATAGATGTACATGTCTATGGGTCACAGCAACCACTTACCATCAGGTGGACTGTGTGCCCGTGTCACCCTATCCTATAAAAATTAATAATAGTGTTTATGTGAAACCGTAACGGGCACCAGTCCCGTTACGGTTACAACACCCTGCCGTAAGCAGGGTGTTAGGATCCTTTGTAGTTCTTTCATTATAGTTCTTCATTAAGTGAGTGATGTACTAAGATGTCTAAGCTGCATGACGCGCAAAGGGAGGTGCTCCGCTTTTTAGCGCAGCGCTTTCCAGAAGTGAACCCGGGAGAGCTGATGCTCTCCCCTCTCTCTCCGGTATTGTCGTCGTCCCGCGCGAAGACTTCGATATGGAGCAAAACTCGGGGTAAAGGTCGGCGCGCTGGAAACACGCGTAGCTGCAAAGGCTAAGTCCCCACCCCTACCCCTCTCAGACCCCTTCTCAGCCCTCTCTCGGCTTTCCCGCTCGACCCGGCGGCCTCTTTGGGAGAGGACACCGAGGTGGAAAAGCGCCTGAGGAACGTTCTTCGCCGACGAGGGCTTCACCTCGTCGAAGGAAGGAAAAGGCGTCTTTCGTCAAAAAAGGTTGACACCTCTAGGCCGGCCAAAAAGGTGGCCCCAGTCCCCACCGTTGCTGCTCCCTCCCCTCAGAGGGGACAATTCTATAAGGCCACGTGGGATCGTATATCCCGGATCATGATCACCAAAAAGAGAGACTTTTCGAAAGCTAAGCCCTCCGGACAGGGAATCGTGGTCTCAGCCAACACGGTCGAGGATATCAGGGCTCTAACGAGTCTTCTCAGGGGAAAGAACATCCCCTATCACACGTACTCCCTAGAGGAAGAAAAGCGTCTCCGCATGATTATACCCGGAATCCCCAGAGTTTGAGACCTCCTTCGTAAAGGAGGATCTTAATAAGCAGGGACTTCCGGTACAAGAGGTGCACCGTATGGTCAATAAGACCACCAACACCCCCTATAACCTGGTGTTGGTAATTCTTGACCTCTCAGAGGAGGGCAAGAAAATCTTTGACATACACATTCTTTAATAATCTTTGACATCTTTGTATGTCACCACCTTTCGGGGGTTTCGATAGAAGCCCCTCACAAAAAGGAGGATCCCGGGCAATGCCATAGATGCCAACTCTATGGCCATTATGGCCACAGCAATTGCGAGACTGTCTAGTTTCTGTGATGTTAATGCTGTTAGTCTATGCGGCTCTTACAGCTTCGCCGATCTTCGACGATCGCGAGAATAAAACAGATCGAGTATAATATAACTGAAGAACTCGCCGCGATTAGAAGAACAGTTCACAAATCGAGGATGATTTAACTAAAAAGAAATACGCTAGGGTTATCGCGCAGTTACAAGAAGATACCGATAGGGAAAGTTTAGAAGGTGCTGAGATAACAGAAAGTAGGAATCGTGTCGACCAATGGTTAGATAACGTGGAGACTGTGCGGGGGGAGCCGCCCTGCCCCCTGTCTCAGCCCGCGTCCCGCATCGATCAAGTGCAAGCCCCGCCGGAAAAGGGGACCGATTACGTACCTGCGCTACCCGTGTATAGTGAAGATGCCCAGGGGAGGACGGTCGCGAACAACGAACAGCCACGTCACGCGAATATAGTACAGAGGGATAGTGGAGTCGCAGAAGAATCGAATCAGGTGAATCGTCATGTAAGGGTTACGTCGCCGACGCGCGCCCAATGCCGCACTCTATCGCCAAAACATAGGTTGCCATCGCCACATCGCCGCGAGGAACGTAGATTATCGTCGCCGTATCGTCGCGATGTAGGTCATAGGTCACCGTCGCCATATAACCACGATACATCCCCGAATCATCGTGTATCGCTGAGGAAATAGGGATAGGGTAGGTCGCTCACCCGAGAGGAAAGATAGGGTATCGAACGGCTGGCGGAAGCATTAGAGAGTATGGTACGATTCAGACCAGCCGCCGCGAAGCAAACACAGGACTCTATTTTCAACGGTTCAGCCGCAGAATGGTTAGCGTTTAAGACCACGATGAAAAAATCCACTCGGTTGTACGGATTCATGGATACGGAAAATATGGCAAGATTGAGAAACTGTTTACGTGGTGAGGCTAGGAAGCATTATCGCCACTGCTATTTACCGCTAGTGATCCAGCGGATA
>JAGSMP010003134.1:0-47514 GCA_029286625.1 Parnassius orleans | reverse complement strand
TCTATGCGGCTCTTACAGCTTCGCCGATCTTCGACGATCGCGAGAATAAAACAGATCGAGTATAATATAACTGAAGAACTCGCCGCGATTAGAAGAACAGTTCACAAATCGAGGATGATTTAACTAAAAAGAAATACGCTAGGGTTATCGCGCAGTTACAAGAAGATACCGATAGGGAAAGTTTAGAAGGTGCTGAGATAACAGAAAGTAGGAATCGTGTCGACCAATGGTTAGATAACGTGGAGACTGTGCGGGGGGAGCCCGCCCTGCCCCCCGTCTCAGCCCGCGTCCCGCATCGATCAAGTGCAAGCCCCGCCGGAAAAGGGGACCGATTACGTACCTGCGCTACCTGTGTATGTTGAAGATGGCCAGGGGAGGACGGTCGCGAACAACGAACAGCCACGTCACGCGAATATAGTACAGAGGGATAGTGGAGTCGCCGCAGAATCGAATCAGCTGAATCGTCATGTAAGGGTTACGTCGCCGACGCGCGCCCAATGCCGCACTCTATCGCCAAAACATAGGTTGCCATCGCCACATCGCCGCGAGGAACGTAGATTATCGTCGCCGTATCGTCGCGATGTAGGTCATAGGTCACCGTCGCCATATAACCACGATACATCCCCGAATCATCGTGTATCGCTGAGGAAATAGGGATAGGGTAGGTCGCTCACCCGAGAGGAAAGATAGGGTATCGAACGGCTGGCGGAAGCATTAGAGAGTATGGTACGATTCAGACCAGCCGCCGCGAAGCAAACACAGGACTTGCCTATTTTCAACGGTTCAGCCGCAGAATGGTTAGCGTTTAAGACCACGATGAAAAAATCCACTCGGTTGTACGGATTCATGGATACGGAAAATATGGCAAGATTGAGAAACTGTTTACGTGGTGAGGCTAGGAAGCATTATCGCCACTGCTATTTACCGCTAGTGATCCAGCGGATATTATGCGAACACTGAGATCTCCAAATGCATGCGGCGGGACTTACGCAACTTTAATACTGCTCGTATTGAAGAAGCGATCGAGCGGAACCAGGGCTCCATAGTCTTTGCCAGAGATCTGTCTGCCAGAAAGAGCGAACTGTCGAAGCTAACGACCGAATGTGGCAGTATCGTTTCCGGGACACCTGAGATTTTGAGTGAAATTGAGAGGTTCTATGGGCAACTGTACACGTCATCGTCTTATCCGACACTATTCCGATGATATCCCGGACGTCAGTCTGAGCGAGATTAGAATGGCTCTCCAGCACCTTAAAAACGGCAAGTCCCCGGGTGAGGATGGAATTACAGCGGAGCTTCTGAAAGCGGGTGGAAAACTGGTACTTGAAGTCCTTCAGAATCTCTTTAATTCCGTCCTCCATGGTGGCACCACTCCGGAGACGTGGAGCAGAAGTGCGGTGGACTTGTTCTTCAAGAAAGGCGACAACGCTCTCTTGAAGAACTACAAATCGATTCCCCTTCTGAGCCGCGTCTACGTGCTGTTTTCGAGAGTCATTACGAATCGTCTCGCACGCAGACTCGACGACTTCCAGCTTCCCGAACAAGCCGGTTTCCGAAAAGGCTTTTAGCACCATAGACCACATACATACCCTTCGGCAAATTGTACAGAAGACCGAAGAGTACAATCTGCCACTTTATCTTGCGTATGTGGACTATGAGAAAGCCTTTGATTCCGTCGAAATTTGGGCGGTGCTGCAGTCCATTCAGTGGTGCCAAGTGGACTGTCGGTATATCGAAGTGCTGAAGTGTTTGTACAGTAGGGCTACGATGGCTATCCGAGTACAGAACCAGAGTACGAAACCTATCCAACTGCAGAGAGGTGTAAGACATGGTGACATAATATCCCCGAAACTCTTGCTAAAACACCGCTGCGTTGGAAGACGTTTTCAAGCTACTGGACTGGAAAGGATACGGTTTAACGTCAATGGCGAGTACATCACTCACCTTCGATTTGCCGACGATATAGTCCTTATGGCAGAATCGCTGGAGGACCTAAGCATTATGCTCAATGACCTCAATAGTGCCTCCCAACGGATAGGTCTTAAGATGAACATGGACAAAACAAAAATCATGTTTAACGTCCATGTCACACCTATGCCGGTAGTTGTTGGGAGCACTAAGCTCAAAGTTTTTGACGAATATGTTTACCTGGGACAACCAGTCGGACTAGGTAAGTCCAACTTTGACCGAGAGGTCACTCTGCGGATTCAACTCGGCTGGGCAGCGTTCGGGAGATTACGACACATCTTCTCGTCAGACATACCTCAAAACCTTAAAACTAGATTATACAACCAGTGCGTGTTGCCAGTGATGACCTATGGATCTGAGACGTGGTCCTTCACTGCAGGCCGTATGAGGAAGCTCAAAGTTGCTCAGCGAGCTATGGGGAGGGCTATGCTCGGCGTCTCTCTGCGTGATAGACTTAAAAACGAGGATATCCGCAGTAGAACCAATGTGACCGACATAGCCCAATGGATTAGTAAGCTGAAGTGGCAATGGGCCGGCCATATAGCTCGAAGAACCGACAACCGATGGGGAAAAAAGGTTCTCGAGTGGCGGCCTCGTACCCGCGGACGAAGTGTAGGGCGTCCCCCCACTAGATGTAGTGACGACCTGGTAAGACATGCAGGAAGGAAGTCAATGGATGCAGGTGGCTCGGGACCGTGCTTTGTGGCATTCCTTGGGGGAGGCCTATGTTCAGCAGTGGACTTGTGAAGGGCTGTAATGATGATAATGATGTACAAAATTTTTAATTTTACCACTTATTATAGCAGATGGATGATCTGCTCCAGAAGGAGGATGTTTTTGAGTGTATATAAATGTCTGTTTATTTGACTCGGCTTGATGCATTTTAACATATTATGGGGTGTCGTTATATTCGTCTTAGCTGTTGAAGTGGTATAATATTTGAATTTAATTATTTTCCGGTTTTTTTTTACGCAGTCGGGTCTTAGTAATTGCCGTTTTAATTTAACTAAGGGGCTTTTTATTGATATTATAAAAGAATTGTGAAAATATACTTAGGTACGTGCCTAAGTTCAGCAGTGGACTTGTGAAGGGCTGTAATGATGATGATGTTAACACTCCTAATATTCCCTTTAGCTGCTACAACTAATCTAAGTTCTAAGTTTTACAATACGTGGTAGAGCCATGCTACAACTTTGTGGTTATAGCACGAATGGGTCCGCTCGGCCGGGGAACATCCACGCTCTCAGAAAATACCAGCGTAAAATAGCAGCTTAATGCTGCTGTGTTTCGTATGGTGAGTGTTGAAAACCGGAGACACTTTTTACTGGAGAGGAAGCATTCCATCTTAGTCCTTAGGGGTGACAACACATCTGCATTTTTGTTCTTAACCGAGGATAGATGTAAATCTATATGGGCCACAGCATCCACTTACCACCAGGTGGACTGTGTGTCTGTTTCACCCCTATTCTATAAAAAAAAGAATAATTTTTATTTAATATAGATAACGATGGCGTAGAACACTACTCACCTTCCGATGATTTGCCAACGGTATAGTCCTTATGGCAGAATGCTTTAGGACCTCAGTTAGAAGTCTTAAAAATAGGCAACAATCCTTTTCATTAAAATTGTTCATTAAATTGTGCTACCATTACTTGTAAACCTAGATTAATCAATATTGGTCGTGACATACGGCTTCTTTTGTAACTTCACAAAGCAATAGAAAGTTTTGTTAACGTTTCATTTTTTGTCATTTGCTACTAGATAATACATGTCCTTGTTTTACTAATAAATTATATATGTGTATATCCAAATCACAAAAATGGATTCGAAGTTTAACCTAGTGACAAGATTAGCAAGTATAAAATATACCTATAGAATTTTATACTACGACTATATATATGACGACTTCGTTGCGGTGCTGAGGGCCGCGGATTTGAATTCCGCACGGAACAAGTATTTGTTTAAAAGTTAAAGATATTCCGCACGGACCAAGTATTTGTTTTTTGTTTTTTTATAGGATAGGGTGACAAACGAGCACACAGTCCACCTGATGGTAAGTGGTTGCTGTGACCCATAGACATCTACATCTATCTTCAATAAAGAATCAAAATGCAGATGCGTTGTCACCCGTGAGGACTAAGATGGAATGCCTCTTATCCAGTAAAAAGGGTCTCCGGTTCTCTACACTCACCATACGAAACACAGCAGTGCTAAGCTGCTATTTTACGCTGGTATTCTGTGAGAGCGTGGTCCTTCCCCGGTCGAGCCGACCCATTCGTACTACAACCATACTACTAATATAGCTGCAGCATGGCTCTACCACGTAAAAAAAGTTAAAGTTAACTTTTTAACATACTTGTTCCGTGCAGAATTCGAAAACGTATTTGTATGGCTAAATAATTGTTCCGAGTCTTGGATGTTTGTCCTTGTGCTATTAATGTATGTAAACTGCCTTCACGATACAATAGAAAATCCTTGTGTGGTGGTAATGTTTTAACAAAATGAAAAAAAAAATAGCTAAGATTGTCTAGCACATAACATATGTAAATAAATCAGTTTAGTATTTCCTCGTAAAATAGAGTTTTCTCAGCTTTTTACTCTTTCGCCTATGTTTTTCGGATTGAGGAAAAGGTCAAAAATGGGAATTACAAAAAATGTATTACCCTTATGAATGTGTTCTTTAATAATATTATAGAGTAACAAGCGAATAAATATGTAACACATATTTGGGGAGCGTGGTTCTTCTCCGGTCGAGTCGTGCCATTTGTGCTACCATAACTATATTATACTGCAGCGTGGCTCTACCACGTAAAAAGATTCTATTTTTTTTACTCTTTAGAACTAAATGAAGTAGTACTCAGCGTTGATATTGGATATGTACATTTTAAGCGGTCTTTGTACTGTATTTGGCTGGAAATACGCAACAATATATTCTTAGAATAGCGTGGTCAAGGGTCAACAACCGTAACAAGGTCCAATTTCCCATTCCCAAAAGTTGTTATTTATAAATCGTGTCAAATACAAGCAATTTCTTTTTTATGGGTGACGTTGGAATTCAAAGGATATTCTTTCGAATTTTGAAGTAATTGGGAAGTAAATTTAATAAAAAATAATGCTCCAAAAGAAAAAAGCCTTGTTATTGTTGCAGGTGAACTGTAAGGTTTACCTTTCTCTCACAACAGCTTACCCAAGTAGAAAAAACGTAAAAATAATTTTCAATACATCTTTGTATTGAAAATTATTTTACGTTTTTTCACTAATAATTTTTATACGTTGTAGAGCCATGCTGTAGCTATATTAATAGTATAGTTGTAGCACGAATGAGTCGGCTCGACCGGGGAAGGACCACGCTCTCGCGGAATAGTAGCGTAAATAGCAGCTCATGCTGCTGTGTTTCGTATGGTAAGTGAGAGACTGAAGACCCTTTTACTGGAAACGAGGGCATCCATCTTAGTCCTCACGGTTGACAACGCATCTGCATTTTGATTCGCAAACGAAGATGGATGTAGATTTCTATGGGCCACAGCAACCACTTGCCATCAGGTGGACTGTGTGCCGCTTGTAACCAACCTTTTGGTGTAGTTCTATAAAAGTCTCATCAATCAATCATTTAAGAGCAATAAAAAACATATTATTTTATTTTATATTATAATTATGTACATATATGATGTCCTCAGTCTAAAAGATCTTAATAATTGAAAAATAAAGTTGTTTAAAACCCTCAGACCAATTTAGATTTAATTCAATTCAATCGTCATTGTCGTTCTCGATCAGGTGAACACGGAGAGTATTAGATTAATTATAAAACTATCCGCAATTTTAGCCACGACGATCCAGACCATTTAATTTATTTTCTTATCACGTGGTCGAATAGCTTACATCTTGACATACACCACAATCTGTCATTTTAAAAGTGTATTATTTCGCGCAACATAACCTTTTATATCTGCTTATGCCAGCTCAATAGGGTTGAGCTCGCAGTAGTAAGATGGCAACCGTAGGACTGCAAGCTGCCTGTTTCGGCATTTCGTTGGTTAGATATAACTTACTGAGAAATAAAGACGTTTGTTTGTTATTCCGTATAATAATGTTCTAGTCTCACATCGAATCGTTTGCCTTCACAATTACTAATTACCCACTTATTCACAACGTTACACTTACATTTGTCTTTACTTGTTTTACTTTTAATTTCGTTTTGGTGTCGATATTTTCAAAAGCAATGCCATATGCCAATGTTTGTTATCTCTGAATGGCCGCGTCGTCGTACCCTTACGTACCAATAAACGCGTTGCTAAGCGATAGCGATAAATGAAGGTATTGAAAGCGACAGGTATTGTTTTCTATACATAATGTGTAATAAACCGTTTTATAGCCTGCTCTAGAAACAGCAACATATTTAAGAATAACCAATTTTATTACGATATTTGTGAAAATTAAGGCCTACTTACTAATTTGGGGGTTATTCATCAATTTTTAACGCGGCGCTGGCAGAAATTTATGTTACGTAAACTTTTGTTATTATAATAACCCTGGGAATGAGGTGATCCCTACCAAGCTGTCTAATTTGTTTTGTGTTGTTAATAAGTATTATTTATAATCTATACTGAAAAGAAGTGGTAAAATAAAAATGTTGTACAACCGACTTCAATATAAATAAAATAAGAACATCATCAATGTAGTTGAAGTCAATTAAATATGCATTATTAAATATAACTACTGGTCACATCTTGATCAAATTTATATGGGACCATGAGAAGCACCAGCTTTCAAAAAAAAAAGAATGATCAAAATCACCTCTAAAGTTCTGAGGTAACACACATAAAAAATAAACTCAATTGAGAACCTCCTCCTTTGAAGTCGGTTGAAAAATAATTCTATTTCTACTATACTAAGGAAACCATATATATTATGTATGATATTTAATATATGAGCACCGCAAGCCACAACCACTTCGTCTACCTATATCACATGAATGGTACTTTCAAAATCCCATTTATTACATTAATTTCCTTCTCCGACACATACAGATAAATCTGTCATATCTGTCAGCGACACTGCAACAACTGACACCTACAGCCTTGCAAACGGGTTAATTTATTCAAATTACGTAACGTCATTACTAATTGCGAAACAGTGTACCGATTAATGTTTTTAATATAAAATAGGGTGACAAATGAGCACACGGTCCACCTGATGGCTGATGGTAAGTGGATGCTGTAACTAGGGTTCCCAACCCTCCTGATTGCCCGGAGACTCCGGTAATAATGGTCAATCTCGACCTCCCGGGTGCAATATTATCATCAATATTTCTCCGGTTTTCTAAAATTATACGCATCCTTCGCTCGCACGTGTCGCTACTCTCTCGCTTTGCGGTCACACACATCACGCGCGCCGCTGCCGGTGTAAATCTGTTCGTCTCTCGACATTGTCGTGGTTTACGCTGGGTTGACTTCTTTACGAAATCGAAAGACAGAAATCCCTGTCCTGAATTGAAAAAATGGCACATTTGTTCTCACCATCCCTGTCTCTAATGCTTCTTGCGAGCGCGTATTCAGCATGATGGAACAAGCATGGGCAAGAAAGAAACCGAATGAGTATTTCCTTTAGTAAAAGCAGAATTAGAAGTACTAACAAACTTCGATTTTCATGTAACAACTTTATGATTTAGTGGTGAAAACCGACAAATATTAGATGCTGCTCGAAAAAAAGTAAATATAAATTTAAAATTAATAAATGATTGAGAATTTCTTTCAACCAAACTCGATTACTCGATTTCATAAAATTCTCCAGGGTTGGTCCTTTCGAGAGTTGGTAACCTAGCTGTAACCCATAGATATCTACATCTATTTTAATTAAGAATGCACATATATCCATTTTTCCCAAAATTTTGGGAAAAACTTAACCCACAGTATCTGAATGACGATCTCAGGAAAACCTACTTCAACATTTCACTATTTAAGCGTCTTAGCTTTTTGAGAAGGATCATTGACATGATTTACTATCCGTTTCAGTCTTTGTAAATAACGAAGGTAAACATTCCAGTATCAGTTTATAGGCATTAAAAGCAAACTAGTGATGTGGAACGAATAACGAAGTACTTACCGATTATTCGAATAGTCGGTTTAATGAACTGTAAACCGGTACGATAAGCCAATATTCGCTGTAGCGCTTACGCATTACGTATAAAGTTCTTATTAACGATATTCTACTTCTTCTTCATCATCATAAATGTCCACGGCTGGAGATGAACCACTCCCATTGTAGGGAGGATCGAGATCGATATGGTTATATTATAAAAAACTGAAATGAACTGTATCCGCGACTGGTCGTCGCTGCTGGTGATAAGAGGGCTGGTTCTTTTTTTGCTCAAAGGCTAAGTATAGTCATTCAGCGAGAAAACACAGCCAGCATTCTTGGTACGATACCACGGAGAGTAGGACTGTATGATAATTTAAAATTTTAGTTTTAGTGTTTCTTTATTATAGTGTTCTTAATATTGTGTGTACCCTCTTAGTTAGATTAAATTTTTTACTATATTTAAATGATAATTATAAAAATATATTATATTAACCTAATTTAATTTCCTTTAGCTATTTTTTCATTTCACCGAAAAGTTCTTTTATAAAACAAATGAACTTACAACCACCTGATGGTAAGTTTACTGGATCGAACTTAGCAAATATATTTTTAAGATCTTTAACATGTTTACATGAGAACACACGTATGCACTCCCGTCGATGTAATCTATTAATTAAATAAATAAGTAATCTATAAGAAGTCATACGATTGGCACTTCCCTAGTCACCTCTTACGACACCCACGGGACAAAATAGGGCGATGAACTCTCGTACGACGCATATAAATTCTTTTAGAGGTTGTAAACTTTTCAATAAACCTTTCAGTACCCATGGACCCCGGTATTCGACGTCCCAATATTATAGTTAAACACGGCTACCCTCAATTTAAAATTATCCATGGCATTAGAACGTTGAGCACTTTTGTCCCCCTTGACCTTTAACTTTTTTAAATGTATAATTCTTTTACCATAAAGCCTTCATTAATCCACTGCCTGCCTGGTTTTCAAGAACGCGTCAACTGGAATGCATGCATGTCTTGAAAGATTTGGTAACACTCATCACACTTAGCAGATGGGTTGATAAGCTTAGAGCTGACACCCTCGCACGGTTTTTTTTTGTAGTTATGCTTACAAACGAACTCGCTGTTCTAATGAGTGTAGTGGCGCATTGGTACCTGAATATATTCTTGAAGAAGTATGAAATTGCATTGTCACACCTAGACTCAAGATAACAAATCAGTAAAATGAACTCTGGTTCTCGGCAATCACCACGCGAAACACATCATTATGCTGCTATTTTATTCTGGCTTTCCGTGCGAGCGTCGTATTGCCACTCGTGCTTTATAATAAAGTATTTTACATTTTTTCGGACAAACGTACTTTATACTTTATGAGAACAATAAATAACGTAGAAATACTTTATTTTACCTGTGCTGTTATGACCATTTTTATTTATTTTTATCATTTACTAAAAGAAACTGAGGTGGATTAATATAACTTAAATTGAAAATTGTAAAAACCACCGAAACAAATATAGCTGATTATTTTCAAAGGGCTGAACCGATTTGGATAAATCATGTCTAAGAATCACCGCTACAAAACTTGCTTTAAATTAAAAAAAAAACTCAACCAAATGGTTCACCCGTTTAAGAGCTACGGTGCTACAGACAGACGCACAGACAGACAGACAAACACAGAGTGGTCAAACTCTATCCCGTCTTTTGCGTCGGGGATTAAAAATGGCAATAATATTCAGTTTGTATTTTATGTTTTAGCGAAAGCTGGTTTCTGATGATGTTTGTGCTTTAATAGAAGCTGTAATAGTGCCTTTTGTCTATTAGAGCTTCTTCGGACTCAGGGCTAAAAAAGCTAAAAAGGGTTGAATATTTTACTATTCTGCATCGTTACTTGCGTAACGATGACTCCCAGGACAGATGACAATGCACATAGATGAGTTATCTAACGGCCGTCCGAACAGGAGGGTGACGGGCCCCGGCTCTGACGGCTAACTCGTATCGTTCGGTGTTCTGGGCGGTGAGAACCGCACAGGGACGCGGGTGTACGGTGGTGTTTTAGCTAAGTAAGTGGTTTGTGATCGTCATTGGTCGCTCCACAGAATGAACACCTTGCCCGCCGGGAGATCCCTCCTTTTACTTCCACGGCCAAAAAAAAGCAACTGCAGTCGAGTATAAATTGGTGTCTCTCAACTACACTGCAGGGTTTGCAAAGTTTACTTTTTACATTACATTTCTACGGTGAAAAAAAACTATAAAAAATATACTGAAAAATATATTGAAATGATTGAATAAAACTATTATTACGGATTTTAACGCGTTTAATTTTACTATTTTTTTTGAATTCCCTACAAGGGGACTGAGGTGATTGACATACCGTCCCGAAACGTCGGGAATTAAAAATATGTAAAATTAAAGGCGATAAAATCCGTAAAAATAGTTTTATTCAATGTGTTGTCTTCCAGTAAATATAAGAAATCATTATATATTTAAATTACATTATATTGTTGATTTTAAACATCTTTATAGTTTTCTACAAGCGTTAACCATTTAGAAAGACAATCTCACTAAGCCCACAAGTATATTTAAGAAAATAAAACAAGCGGCAATTTGTAGATGATTGCAGCTTGGCTGAGTTCCAACGCAGCGATGAAAAATCTCGCTATTTTTGCGTCTATTGCAACAATACTGTTCTAACAATGCAATCTCTATTAAAACGCGCAATAATAACAGATCATACATTTGGATTTTATAACGCAAATAATGGTAAAATTAAACGCAAATATAGATACGTAAATAACTTTTGCGATTCAATCTGCCCATGTTTTTTAAATTAAATTAAAGCGAGAATCGAATTCACAGTTCACCTGATAGTAACTGGCTACTGTAGTTCATTGACACATGCAAAAAAATTTCAAATAAAGATGGCTACAGATGCGTTGCCACTTTTGAGTACTAAGATGCCCGGTATAGGGCTCGCTGGTACGCTGGTGTTCTGTGAGAGCGTGGTCCTCCCCCGGTCGAGCCGACCCATCCGTGCTAACTATATAGCTGTAACATGGCTTTACCACGTTAAACTATGTAAGGCTAATTATCGTATGAGTAGATGTGCGAGCGATAGATGATACACGCAGTGCATCCTGCTGATTAACAGGCAAAGCTTTGGCGAACGTCTGTTGGCGGAAAATTATCGGGAGAAATAGCCTCTGCGGTCGCAGTCTCTTTCTCCCGATGGTGCCTCGTTTATAGGCGAAACACGTGTCGTATTATCGACGGTAGTGTATTTTTCCTAGAGTAGTGCTATTGGAGACAGTAGTGGTTGTGTCATTGATTGTGTCCGCAGTTGTGTTAGGGAGGGAGGTGCTCTTCAGACGGACCTTAGCTAATTTATTTTAACATCTTTCCTGTGTATACCGTGTAGTGGCGGTGTAAGAATATCCACTACCCCATATCATTCTCTGGGTGTCGTAAAGCGGCAGAGGGAAACAAATCATGAGATGGCTGCAGCATCTTCATAATAACGAATAAAATAAAAACTGCAACCAACTACCAACCTATGAGTTTGGCAACCAATCTATAGGGACGCTATGTTCAGCCTATGTGGACTTTAATATTAAAGTAAAGTTACAGCCTATATACGTCACTTCACATGTCTTCGAAATATTTTTTTCTTATTTCTCACACATGCAGGTTTCCTCACGATGTTTTCCTTCACCGCTGAGCACGTGGTAAATCAGCACTTAAAATACCAATTAACAATTTTATTGGTGCCGGCGGAGATCGAACCCGTGTTTCTCGCCTACTGTGAAACTTTACCGCCCATCTGAGCTACCACGGCTTAACGAGCTTTAATAGCCTGTAACGGTACGGTAATCCTGTGTAATTAACAAAAAAACTTTTTGTGTTATCTGTTGTCCATATACATGTACATCGATCCTAAATTAAGAATCAAAATGCAGATGCGTCGTCACCCCTGAGGACTAAGATGAAAAGGCGAACCTTACCTAATTAATTTTAACATATTTAATCTCGTATTTAACAAAAATATTTTCCCGAAACCAGAAGTTACAGTTCGGAAAGCGCGACTAGTGGTTGTTGAGTTGAGGATATTCCATTTAGAGAAGCAACTAAGGCATTTCATTTAATTTGCATTTCATGTAAACGAATGTTTTCATTTATTTAGCATTTTAATTAAATAACAACTTCTATTAAGCATGCGTTGCAAGCTAATTAGTTATCATGCTAGAATTTATTGCTGGTGTATTTAATTTTCATAGTTTTTAATTTTCACTTAAAAGTTGCCGGTACAAAATTTTTGGTTTCTTAGGCACAGAATAAAATAATTTTTGTTGCTTTTATTCTTACGACAATAGCCATGTGGCAATGGGCCCGCCATATAGATCGAAGAACCGACAACCTATGATAAAGAATCAAGTGAATCAATAAATTCTTACGACACCCATGGGACGTAATGGAGTGATGAATTCCTTTGTGCTATCCAGCAGCAGGTTTCCTTTATTTATGTTTTTCGTGGATAATATACAGAAACTACCTCATTGCATTAACATACATATATTTGATGATAGGTATATAAACAACATGTTTATATACTTACCTATTGTCTCAGTTTAGTAGACACGTACACGGAAGAAAATCCTAGTAAAACTTACAACGGTGGACCGCCAAGCATCCAGATAGTGTGGATGGTATCGGAAGTTTTACCGCGATGTGCGATAGTGATATTTGGCGGCTGGGATTAATCCGAACAATTCCTCAGAGCACTCCCCGTGATAATTGCGAAAGAAAATGCAAAGGGGTGCAAATCTCTTCGCAGCGCCAAAATCGAGCCGATCGGAAAGGATTCGGTCGTCGACGATTCGAGCCGCTCTGCACTGGATGCGGTCAAGTGGAAAGAGCTGGCACTGGGGAGCCCCAGCTCAGAGATGGGAACAGTATTCCATGTGAGGCCGAACCTGCGCCTTGTAAAGTTGCAGGCGGTGTGCCGGCATTAAATACTGTCCCGCTCTGCTGAACACGCCAAGCTTTTAGAGTAGTAGTAGACGGTGCATGCTCCGATTACAAGTCCATTAACGCTGGTGTTCCACAATCATCAAAATAACCAACCAGTGGTTTTCAGTGAAGTCTTTCCTCCTCTAAGCCCACTCAGAAATCAGATAAAGCCTTTAGCCAATACGCAGACTTTTTTTAGTGAGGTTGTGACAAACGAACACGAAGTCCACCCAAAGTGGCTGATGTGGCCAATAGACACCTATCCTATCCTTGATTAAAAATCAAAATGCGACGCGTTGTCAAACCTAAGGACTCGTAAGATAGTGTGCTTCGTTACCAGTAAAAAGGGTCTCCGGTTTTCTACACTCACCATACGAAACACAGCAGCATTAAGCTATTATTTCACGCGGGTATTCTGTTATAGCGTCTTTTCCCGGTCGAGCCGACCCATTCGCGTTGTTTTTAATTTAATTACATTTGTTTTATAATAATTGAAACAATTTGCGTTTAGACATAATAACATTCATTATTTTAATTACGCCCAGACTACGATTTACTCCTGTATAGTGGAGTCGTTTACAAGAATAATTTGCACAAGGACAAACATCCCGACACGGAACAATTATTTGTAGGCCATACAAATATTTGTTCGGTGTTCTTAATTAAATCAATGAAACTCAATGAAATCTCTTGGGAAACCTGCTATTTTATTGTCACGTTCAAATTAACGCGCCTGCGCGTTAGACTGTTTGGGTCGCATTAAGTAATTGATTTTAAACTAACTTCCCGGTGAGCTAGAGACTTGAAATTCTGAACATAGCTCAGAATCGAATGACAATGTAAGAATATTAAAAAAAACGTGGTGCATTAAAAATTTTTACACATATTTTTTTTAAATTTCACTTGTTTGCTTGTAATGTCTATACAGGGTTATTTTGCAATGGCCAAAGGTCAATCGTTTTTGGCCCACTAGAAATTTTCGCGACCCTTAATGGTATTATATACAAAAAAAAGATACCAATTTATTATTGTAATAGCATAAAGATTTTATGAAAATCTAAACGGAATTAAGAAATCTGAAAAAAGTTGTTTTGATATTTGTGTTCTTGTCATTGGTTCAGATAATGTAATATTAAAAAAATTGTAGTAGAGATGTGCCAACTCGGAAGAAACTCGACTCGAGTTAACTTGAGTTGAAATTCACGTAACTCGAATAGTACTCGAGTTACGCAACTCGATGGCGGAACGAAGTTGTGTCAGTTTGTTACAAATTATTTTTATATTTGTTCCTCTATCCAAGATAATTATTATTACTAACCATTTCACTGTCCCATGAGTCATATATGAACATTTCAATTGTTTAACTATTGTGTCTATTTATCGGACAGGGAAGTTGTTAACAATAGTTATATTTTATTGGTTTGTGTATAGACAATTTTCATAAAATAATATCACTCTAACTTTATGACGTGGTTAATGTTATTAATAATTTAACTATCACGTATTATACTTAATCAGCTTGTTGATATTACATAATACAACTCTGTGTAAAAGTAGGGAATATGTCAATAAAAGACCCGCGTAAAGAGGTCGTTCTAATTTTTACTGC
Organism: Parnassius orleans; assembly: GCA_029286625.1. NCBI lineage: Eukaryota > Metazoa > Arthropoda > Insecta > Lepidoptera > Papilionidae > Parnassius > Parnassius orleans. The sequence continues at coordinate 32,837 of JAGSMP010003134.1, read as the reverse complement.
ATGTTGGTAGCACTGTACTGATTTAGCGCAAAGTTTGAGCGGGATCTGTCATTTAATTTGTTTTAAACTACACTTTTGTTGGTCATAGTTTTGAGTTATCGGCGATTTTTACAATGGAAAATATTGTTGAACAAAGAGTGTGCCTTAAATTTTGTGTTTCGAATGATATTTCATGTGGTGAATCACTAAAAATGTTGCGAAATACCTACGGCGAATCGTGTATATCGAAAACAAGGGCTTATGAATGGTATAAGGCTTTAAAGAAGGCCGAGTAGTAGTAGACTTGCCTCGTTCTGGTAGACCTTCAACTACGACCAAAACATCGACAAAATCAAGAAGCTAGTGCTCGAAAATCGACGTATGAGTCTGAGAGAGTTGGCTAGTGAGGTGAACATATCTTTTAAGTCCGTCCACAACATTCTCATTGACATTTTAGGCATGAAACGCGTCGCCGCTCGACTAGTTCAAAAGAGCTCAATTTTGTTCAAAGAGCGCAGCGAAAGCATGTCGCTGAAGACATGGTTTCCGAGCTTCTGATCCGACCTTTATGAAACGTATAATAACTGGCGACGAGACATGGGTTTATGAGTACGACATGCAAACAAGCCAACAGTCTTCAGAATGGCGTCTCGAAAACGAGCCGAAACAAAAAACCGCGGCAAAGTCGCTCCAAAATCAAGGTGATGCTGACAGTTTTTTGACTACCGTGGTGTGGTTCCTCCGAATTCCTTCCAAAGGAGAAACAGTGAATAAAGAATATTATTTAGGCGTCATGAAGCGTTTGCGTGGAGTATCCGCCGAAAACGTCCAGATTTGTGCAGCACAACTCATGGATGCTGCACCATGATAATGCACCATCACACACAGCCATTATAGTGAAAGAGTTTTTAGCGAAACATTCAACAAAAGTTCTCGACCAAGCACCGTATTCACCTGATATGGCTCCGTCTGACTTTTTTATTTCCCAAGTTAAAATTACCACTTCGAGGAAAACGTTTTGAGTCGATAGAAGCCATAACAAAAATTCGCTGAATGAGCTAAAGGCCATACCGCAAATAGCCTATGAAAAATGTATGGAAGACTGGGTGAAGCGTTGGAGATGTTGTATTGCAAGCGATGGGGCCTACTTTGAAGGCGATAAAATAAATTTAGATGAATAATTTGTATTTTTGTTTTATTGACAAATTCCCGATATTTAGTACACAGAATGTATATCAATAAATTGTTCGAATTAGTAAGTCGAGTTCATCACTAAATTGTAGACAGACACTGAATTGACCGTAAGATAAAGATGCGACTCAGTAGAATTTTCTGACTCGAGTCACTCGGGTTTATCATATCACTGTAGTTGTACTCGAGTTTTTGAGTTATGCGAATTAACTATTTACAGTCCCTGCATCGATTGAAGTTTATCACTCGAGTTGATAATAGCGATTACCTTAGTTAAAGCATTTTAAATAATAATAGTAATAATACTGTTTGATAACTAAATTACTAGTTTAAGTTTTTTTTATTATAGTTTTAATACAATATAAAGTGGAATTTCTATATTAATATACTTTTTAAATAGGTACCTTTATTAAATAAGTAATATGTGACAATATGAAATAAAATACAAATATTTATTATTTATTTATTTGTAGTATTTCCATGTTTTTATTTACTACACACATGTGTGGCATTTCAAAATCTATAAACTGCTTTTCCATATCTTACAAATCGCTTCCATTTTAAATAAGCCACACTGATGATTTTGACGTGACAACGTCTTATAAATTGGTTTGCCGGGTGACACTTCAAGAAACTGCGTTACGCTCCGCTCACGTTATGCGCTCACAATGAGGCGAGTGAGAGGCACGTCCCTTCCACTCGGGCATGGTTAGCCCCTAAGAGCGAGAGAGACAGACATAATAAAATTTTTACCACTCAAAGTCGTTGTCACGTAAAACTTTCGCCCGTATACCGACTTTACAGGCAACCAATTTTTTTGTTGTTTCATTGTTATCATTCATACTTTAAACAAACAAGTATATTTAAATCACCTTTTATGTTATGCACTACTTATACGAAGTAAAAAAATAATGATAGCACAATCACGATATTATAAATCAAAATAAGTACATATTTGACTACAACATGCCAGATGCAAGTTTCACTATGTGAATTACTATGTGAATTAGTTGATTAGATGATAGAATTAATGAATTAGTGAACTGACATCTATCTAGCGCTCTCCGAATCCACACGGTGCGTCGAGTTGACTCGGTAACTCGAGTGCAAGCGAACTCGAGTAAAATTTATTTTCACTCGAGTACCGAGTCAGATTCACTCGATTGAATCGAGTGAAAACAGAGTTCGAGTTGCATCACTACTTTAAGAATAAAGTTTGTGGTTACCTAATTGTTATATACTTTAAAGTAATTTTAAGTAGCAAGCTAGCAAAATTAATTAATAGCTAAAGAGTTTATACGTGTTTGTTTACAAGACAATAAAATAAATATCGTCTCATCGATGCACAAGTGTTTAACTAAATGGATAATATCTATTTTTCCTTTTTGTTTTTTTGTGGTCGCATGGTAAAATTGCCAGTAACATTCGAAATTGAAAAATGAAAACTAATGAGTTTAGTTAATTAATATAAGAGTATGTATCACAGAACACAATTACTCTCTAAGGTATATATGTAATACAAGAGTTTACTTTTACACCTAGAATTTTGGAAAATCTAAATAAGATCTATAATTTATGATGAATTACCTAAAAAAAATGACAAACACAGGTCTTAGAACCTTATTAGTATGTTAAAAGTGACAAAGTATTAAAGTTTTATGTTATTAGTAAAATCTAAATTAAATAAAAGATAGAATAAATACATAAATGAAGTTTACAGGAAAACTGTTATAAGAAAATTAGAATCTATGGGTCGAGGGATTTAAAGATTTTTCTATTTGATGTAGCTTCATCGGCTTTGAAGAGCGATTCATTTAACTGCATTTAGGTATAAACAATAAACAATATTCATTAAATTTTTTCAGGTGGATCGCTTAGAATAAATGTGTATGTCTTGTAGGCTGAAATCTTGCAGAGCTGCTCGTAGGCAGAGAAAAGGATATTGAATACAACAGTCTTACATCATATCTCACAACATTGATAATATCCTTCTGATTCATGTTATTATCAAGTTATTTTGAAAATATCTTTTGAAATGATAATGACTGATAATAATAAATACAATTAAATTATATATGTGTTTTTGTTATCCTTACACAACCAGTTTATCTTACTTCATTATTTATCAGTGTGTAATAACATAGATAAACATGATACCTAATCATTTTTTTAATGGTGTTTGGGCTATGATAACTAATCAGTTAATATATTTTAAATCAAAGTTTACACACTGCACCTTTACTAATCAACCAAAACATATTAAACAAAGTCTTGACACCGCACCTGTCTGTCTGTCTGTTCCACTATTAGATTACACTACAGACTGCTTTGGAAATAATTACAACAATATATGCAGTGGCATTTTACTTTGTGTTTTATCCTTATACAACCAGTTCAAAACAGCTTTCTTACTATAGCATTTAAAGGTAATATTATAAATAGACATATTATCCGTTATTCATCTTGGCTTTAATCATATTTATTTAATTACTGCAATGGTATGTGTGATGTATATACTAATCAATTAATACCTGTAAAAATAGTCTCCACACGTTTGTTTGTCTGTGCACAGTTTTGCCGGAACTGCTAAAAGGATTTTCCATCTATCTTAAAATATCTATAATTGCTGAATGTACTACAACTTTGTTTAACTATTATTAAGCTATTCTATTCTATATACACTATTCTAACTCATAATATCGGTGAAAATTACTAGAAAATCGCTTTTAGTTTGTTTTAAGGTTATTGCGATATTCATATTTTAATTTTTTCTCAGAATTCTTGTTAGATGCGATAAAACTAATATTAATTTTGTAATCTATAGACTATAAGGAATAAATCAACATACAATTCATTGAGGTTCACTAAAATTCGTGGTGGGCCCATTCTCCATACAAAAGAAACTGTCTCCTTTGAGAAGGTTCAGAATAAGCAATATAGGCAAATGGTAAAGAAAAATAATTAAAAAATCTCAAACATTCTGCCCTTTTTATACTTTAAATTTAATGCATTATTTTAATTGATTTTACTGCGCACGCACACATTCGTAAGGATCAATCGGTAGGCAAAAATGTGGTTGCTCATAAATCACATTCAATTTGGGATAATTTCAAATAAAAGTAGAAGCCTTATTTACTCGTATTTTCAAAAACTGCAATAACGGTATATCATCTATATCTAAACATTTAATAAATCTGTAGAAAAGTCGTGTCTGTAATTCTAATATACTCTTAAAAAAACAAGTCCAGGGAACTAAATAAAGGGTACAGAAGCCAAATTAGTGGTTTTAGATTCCATTAAATTTTATATGTTGGTAGTTAGTAACCGGGGCAACTTATAGGCTACTTTTATCCGATTACGGAACTTAAAAAAAAAGGTTAAGTATTGTTTTCCTTTAGATGTTAATTTTCTATATATATATGATTATATTAGTTAATAGGCGGGATGACAGGTGGTTTTTCAAATAAATATCATATTTGTAAATAAAGTTTAAAATTAGTTTTAACCTTTGCATAACAATTTGAAACTCCACTGACGATGGGAAAAAAAAGCCTATATTTTGCCTTTAGTAACTAATAAATTAAATAATATAAATAACTTACATTTATATGTTTAAATAATTATATTTATAAAATTATTTAAATTCCTAACGTTTAATTTAATCGTTATTTCATTTTAAAAGTGTAAATTTTTTTTTTAAATCAAACGTATGAAAATTGATATTTTTTTTATTTTATTTGAACTAAAAACATATCAATTTTCATACGTTTCACACTATATCTCTATGTAAACTGATTAAAACTGGTCTGCCTGCAATTATTGCAAAATTCTCATTAAATCATTATTTCGTGAAATGGTGTAATATGATATTTATCACTGTTTGTTGACCATGTCATGATACAGCTTAGCCAAATCAATGAATAGAGATCGTTTACCGATATTAATAACTAAACACAACATTGCTATTTCATGATAATATGGTCATATCGTCAAATAGTTTTTCACCGCTAGCGGTAGCGCTGATAGCGTGTTTTTTTAACAGAAACAGATTTTTAACAGAATCAACATCACTTTATGCCTTTTTTACTAGATAGTATAGTTTTGACTTTTATAGTATTAATGTATTATAGCGCCCTCTACTTTCTCCTAAATAAACTAATGATAAGTAAGATAAAATTAAATTTTAGAATACTGAATACTTATCGTGCAGCATCAAAATTGTCACACTTAAAAAATTGGTTGCCTGTAAAGTCGGTATACGGGCGAAAGTTTTACGTGACAACGACTTTGGTAAAATAATTTTATTATGTCTGTCTCTCTCGCTCTTAGGCGGGCTAACCATGCCCGAGTGGGACGCGTGCCTCACTCGCTCTTTGTGAGCGCATAACGTGAGCGGGCGTAACGCCAGTTTCTTGAAGTGTCACCCGGCAAACCAATTTATAAGACGTTGTCACGTCAATATCCATTGGCCATTATCGGGATGATTTACTACAAAATGCAAAAAAAGACTAACAACACTGTTATACACACACACGTGTGTTTTGTGTACACAGTATCCAGTACATAAACTGAGATTAGGAGAGAAGCTCTTTAGTTGAATATATTGGGTGTCTGTCGGCATAGATTTCATTTTACCAACTTCATATGTTATCACGTTATCTGATGTAAATACTTGTAATTGGAAATTAAGTGCACTGTGTGATTTTATCTCTGTTTGATGCAATAGTTCGCGGCATCGTTGGGTTTCTAATTACTAGTTAGATATGGTCAACAATCGTACAAAAGCTTTGTTTCAGTTTTTATGAATTTTATTTAAACAAATACGAGAGCCGTGTCGCTCGCCGTGAGATTTCATCACGGCAATTTGAAGTGTCGATTTACAAGTTCTCGGCGGTGAAAAAACCTGCATTTCTGAGAAGTGCCCCAGTTGAGGTGATCGCACGTTAGGTTCAGCGCAGCGAACACTTTTGGCAAAAGCTCTGTGGCCTGTGCCCAGTAGTGACATGTATGTAGGCTGCTACTTTTTAGTTTTAATGGGGCAATTATGCTGTTTTTGTTTCATTCATATTTTCGGAGATGTTACTTTTGTTTTCACACCTACCGTAAATATTAACGGTATATAAAGAGTAAATAATAATAGTAAATTTTGATTCCAAGACAATTTGTCTTTCTTATGGATACATCGGAAGACACGTCCAATATAAAAATTGTAGATGTTTATAGACATATGATATTAATGCAATTCTGAAAACTTATTTATTCACGTGTTCCTGTAGGATATTATATATATGCCGATTATCAATCATCTAGTTCCAATAGTCTTTGGGAATTCAAAAAAATTCTTTGACAAACTGACAACAATACACAGACACCGAAGTGACTCTAAAAGTGATCGAATTTTGCTAAATTTGGCGCGGAATAGCATTTAATGATGTTTCTAAATTGAAGACCACGCAAGCGAAGCCGCGGGTAAAAACTAGTTATTTATATATTTGAACTAAAGTTTAAAATTTGGCTACTCTTGAAAAAATAACCCTGTATATTTAGCAAAAATGTTCGGTGTGTATGAACGAATATATAAATTTTGTCTCTGGACATACAAGTTAAAGGTGGAATACCTTTTTTTTTTAAATAGCAACTTTCTATGTGTTATATTTATACCCCACACATTGCTCTTATGCATTTATTCTGCGCTCTGAAAACTCTTATTAGTTGGAATTTCCCATATAACTAGTCTATAATATAGCAATGCTATTTAAAAAAAACAGAGCAATTTAAATACTCAGATAAAATTTTCATAATATAAACAAATTAAAAATGACAGTTGAATGAATAAAACAGTTCAATTCGTCCATCTATCTGTTGAACATAGGCCTTCAAATATATTGCCTCATAGGGGGATTTTGCCATAGTTGCCACGCTCGGCAGGCGGGTTGGCAACCGCTGTTTTTTATTGTTTTGAGTTGTTTTCAGGAAGATGCTGCTGCCCATCACTTGTTTCAGTTTGCCTCTTACGACACCCACGAGACGATAAGGGTAGTTAGTGAATATTACTATTATTATATTGATATATTATTATATACACTCGTCACTCCTAAATCCTCACATAAAAAGTATTCATTAGGATAACATAACAAAACAAATTAAAATGACAATTTTATAAATAAAAAGTTCAACTGTTTCATTTTATATTCAGTCAGGTTATAATTTATTTGATGGATAGATTTAAACTCGTGATTGAAAAATTTGCCCTTAATCGATTTTAAACGTATACATACATCTATATAAGTTGGTGCAAAATATATCTATGTTTTTTACAACTGCAAAGTTTATCTATTATTTGTTCCATTTCCATGTGGCAATTTAATATTTTTGAACAACTGGTTCCTATTTCATATAAATAGCCTAGTGCGCGTAGTTTGTAATAAATTGATATTCAACTTTTATAAGTTTTATTGCTATTAAAAATTTAAAGGCTTTCATTTTTTGCCCTTTATAGACAAAGGACAAATTAATGTACCATACAGTCTGTATCGATTTTATACTTTAAATAACACGAGCCGCGATACTGCCTGTATCATGCGACTTCACAAAAGAACGAGAATTTTTTATGTATATTCGGCGATAATTCTTTACTACATTGTCTGATTTTAATGATTCTTATGATGGAATCTATGAGAAAATCATCAAACTCTTGAAATCGCAAAGGCATCTGTACGACATACGGGCTAATAAATCTTTACCATGTCATCCGATTTCGATGAATATATTCTTTATAGTTATTTAAAGTCGGTTTTTAGGTTTTTACTATATGAAAGTTTAATTATTAGATATAAATATAACTAAGGCTTTGTCTCCAAATTTAATTTTTCGACGGAACTGATTAAGAACTGAAGCCGTATTTGGCACTAATTTGATTGAATGTCAGATGTTATTCACCTTTGACCTTCAACAAATGTCTCAGGTCACGTTGTTCTATATTAAGGTTGACTAGTTCTTAGTATTTCTATCAAGTTAGGAGTTGAATACATACTTCATCGACATCACCACCGTAAAATAATTCGTAAAGGTTTCTAAGAATTATATTTTCTATTTCTTCATCAGCCTTTAAATAATAATGTCCTCCAGACTGAAATTTCGTCACGGTGGCCAGTCTCAACAGAGACAGTCTTCAAGCCAGGGTTTTTTTTTTACTTATTATAAGCCAGTGCTTGACCACAATCCCACATGGTGGTAAGTGGTGATACAGCCTTAGATGGTAAATCGCACTGTCTTAGCGTAACAAAAGCCTATTCACTCTTGCCTTGAAGACGCCCAGATTGTATTCGGACGGAAAGATAGACGCCGGCAAATTATGCTGTACGCATTACAAAAGACGAAGCAAACCGTTTGGTTCTAATGCGTGGAATAACGACAACAAAGGTGAAGACCCGCCGACCGCCTTGTTGTCCGATGATGGAAAGGAGAGAGGTATTAAAGCGTGTAATTCCTGCGCACACACACCGAAATGCATCCTATAGAATACCGAGGCTGGCTACTCTGCGCCTGTGCTCGAGGCTGACAAGATTTTCAACCAAATCAAGGTTACCAATGAGCCTCTTAGCACGTCTCTCCACTGAGTTCAAAAGGTGCACTTTCTAAACAAAAAAAGAATAAATAAAGGAAGACAACAAAAGAATAAATAAAGGAAAGAATAATATAGAATCGTCTCTTCCAGGGTGATCAGTAGAGGCTCTATAAATCATTGGAGCGGTCAATTGTATGTGGAACGGGCCCAGCACCGAATCAGACCGACACTGTCGCATTCTGGCGCGGCCTGTGGTCAGAGCCCGTAAACCACGGGGTCCTTGGACGGAAGTTGTGGCGTCATGGACCCCGTCATCATAACCCCGGATGACGTAGCTAGGCGGTCCGTACTGAACTGGAAAGTCCGGGACTCGACGGACTGCATCACTACTGGCTGAAGGGGTTCGTAGTGTCACGCTGTGCTCGCCCGACAGTTTCAAGAGGCTCGAACAAAAGTCACTCCGAGCCCCTTCACTACTGGGATCACTCATTTGGTTCCTAAAGACCGGGATTCCACAGATCCGAGCAAATACCGCCCCATTACGTGTCCAGCCACCATATATGAGACACTGACATCCATTTTGAGAGCTCAAAATGGATGTCGGGGCGGTGGTCGTGGAACCAAGGAACTACTCCTCGTTGACGCGGTCATTGGCAAGGTGGTTAAACGCAACCGTCAGAACATATCCGCCGCCTGGATAGACTACAAAAGGCATTCGACTCGGTACCCTATACATGGCTGAAGAGCATCCTCTAGCTGTACAAGGTTGACTGTACAGTTAGAGAATTCCTCGGGCAGTGTATGGGACAGTGGAGTACGATCCTTTGTCATCTAGGTGAGCGGAAGACGGCTGCGGAGAACCATATAAGAATAAGAAGGGGTATCTTCCAGGGCGATTGTTTGAGTCCAATCTGGTTCTGCCTCTCTCTGAACCCTCTCAGTACCTTACTGGAAGGTTCCGGGAGGGGATTTCAGCTTCGGAAAGGAGGTACAAAAGTGACCCACCTTTTCTATATGGATGATCTCAAGTTATTCGCCTCCAGTCGCTCCCATCTTATGGAATTGCTAAACATCACTTGTGATTTTAGCAATTCTATTAGAGTGGAGCTGGGGAGGAATAAGTGTGCGGTCCTCCATGTCGAAAGGGGTAGGGTTGCTAAATCTGAGGGTATAGACTTATCTATGCCCATCAATATAAGGACCCTTTCCGAGGCTGAAACATATACCTGGGTATATCACAGAACATCGGTATCGATGAGGCGGGTATGAAGCAGTCAGTTTGCGATGTGTTTTATGCACGCTTGACCAAAGTGCTTAACAGCCTTTTGTCCGGTGTGAATAAGACACACGCATATAACGGTTGGGTCATGCCTGTTCTCATACCTTTGGCATACTTGGGTGGACTCAAACTGAACTTAACGCCCTGGATAGAAAAGTCCGCACTACTATGACGTCTCATAGGATGCATCATCCGAGATCGTCGATTATGAGGCTGTTCTTGCCGGAGAAACATGGTGGGCGTGGCTTTTTAAGCGCGCTTACCATGCATAATCGCGATGTGTGCAGCCTCCGTAATTACTTTCTGAAGAGAGCGGATGATCCATTCTATAGTGACGTCATTTCTTGTGATAAAGGACTTACCCCTCTATCCTTAGCGAACGAGCAATGGCAAGACCCGCAGTACAGAGCATTTCCGACCGGAGACCGTATGGAAGGAAAGGAGCTCCACGGGAGGTTCTACAAGGCTCTACGTATTCGTAGACACAGTTGCCCTCCACTGGCTACGTTTTGGTGACCTTTTGGGAAACCGAGGGTTTTGTCTGTGCGATACAAGATCAAGTTATTAAGACCAACAACTATCGGAGATACATCCTAAAGAATGGCGCCGTCGACGTCTGTCGAGCTTGTCGCCATCCCGGTGAGTCACTTAGGCATGTCATCTCCGGTTGTTCGGCGCTTTCTAACTCTGACTACTTGCACAGACACAATCTAGTAGCCAGGATTCTATACCAGGAGCTCACTCTGAAATACGCTCTCGTGGATCGGAAAATGCCTTATTATAAAATGACCGCGCCAGCTCTACTGGGACCGGGCCATCATCACAGACAGGACTATTCTTGCGAATAAGTCTGATATTGTGCTGATGGACCGGGCACAGTCAAGGATATTTTTGGTCGACATTACCATTCTGTAGGACGAGAAACTCGTGAAAGTCGAAACAGATAAGACAAAATATCTGGATCCGGATCAAGAGGTGATCGACATGTGAGGTGGACTGCCGAATGAAATCATACCTGTAGTCGTTTCTACGAACGGGTTAACCAGTCAGCCTCTCGGGTCATCTGAGGCGACTGGGACTCCGTGACGGACCGCTCCAAGCTCAAATGCAGAAGGCGGTGCTCCTCGATACCGCCCGCATCATCCGCCGCTTTCTTTCCCTTTCCTCCTAACCCTCGCCCGTTTGGTCTCCCCTGCCGAAGGCTTCCATCTGGTTGGGTTTTTATTTATTTATGTATTTTTTGTGTATTTATTTTATTTTATTGATATTTATGTATGTTTATCATTTTCATTTACAATTATATATTTATACAGCCCCAACTATATGTGAAAAGTTATACATACCCCAAAAATAATGATATATAAATTTTTTTATTATCATTATTTATTTATTTTTTACATTTTTTTTAAAATAATTATGGCCCAACCCGGGATTTGAACCGAGGACCTCATAATCAGCAACCGCCTTTACGAACACTAGACCAACGAGGTAGTCGTCCTTTGTTGGCTGCTGAAGTCCACTGCTGGACATAGGCTTCCCTGTTGTATCCCCTGTTTGCCTGAATAGTCGCTTGGTAGGCAGATTGATAGTCACAGTACCAGACGTACAATACGTACGTAAAATACGTACATACGTATTTTACGTCTGGCGTAAACAAGATAATATCGCCACCTATAGGAAGCCATAAAACTTTTTTATGCATTTCCCGTAGTTGCCTTTAACGACGCCCATGGGACGTAATCGGGTGATGGACGCTCATAAGCCGCCACTATATGCCAATAAAAAATATTAGCCGTGTGAATGTAATTAATTCAAAAAATTGAAAAAAGAAACTATAATATTTTATAGTTTTGGTTTACACTACTGGCTACAATACTAAGAACAAACTGAATAATTGTACATGACTATAAATGTGACTTAATCTTACAGGGGTCTGGGACAGACATCCATGGAAGTGTGACAAAAAAATATTTTATTAGTCCATTTCTTTTTTATAGGATAAGGGTGGCAAACGAGCACACATTCCACCTGATGGTAAGTGGTTGATGTGGCCCATAGACATCTACATCTATCCTCGATTACGAATCAAAATGCAAATGCGTTGTCACCCGTGAGGACTAAGATAGAATGCCTCCTTTCCAGTAAAAGGGTCTCGGTTCTCTACACTCACCATGAAACACAGCAGCGTTAAGCTGCTATTTTGGTATTCTGCGAGAGCGTGGTCCTTCCCGGTCGAGCCGATTCGTCCTACAACTATACTACTAATATAGCTGCAGCAAGGCTCTACCACGTTTTAGATCTTAGGGTTAATAGAAGAAGCCAGACAAGCTGTCTAGCAGGGTGACTGATATGTACACAACGTGTTACTTGTTACAAAATATTAATATTAGCGAGGTTCCGTGTGCAAAAACACAAGAAGCAGAAACACAGCAGAAGCATTAAGTTGCTATTTCGCTGATCACAGATTTTTTTATATATATGAAATTTATTGGAAAATATAATCTATAAAAGCTTTAAAATGTTAACTGGAAAATATGAACTATGATATAATAATAAATAATAAATGGCTCATCGGCTTAGCGCTCGCTGTAAATTACACAGTACGCGAGCAAGCCGGGTTCGATCCGCCGACACAAATGAAATTGTTAATTGCAATTTTAAGTGCTGATTTATCACGTGCTCGGCAGTGAAGAAACATCGTGAAGAAACCTGCATGTCTGAAATAAGAAAAAAATTTTCAAAGACGTGAAGTCCGCCAACACGCATTGGGACAGCGCGGCGGACACTTCTTTGCTCTAAAGCCCTCTCAAGTGAGAGGAGGCTGCCCAGCTGTGGAACGTATATAAGCTGTTACTTTTATAACCTATTTAAAAGAATCTATAAGAGTCGTAGGAGAGTCTATCACCCTATTTTGAAATGTTGAAAAAACATGTGGCTTTTTATAAGACTAAAATGACTAACGAGCCAATGTTAAGTGGCTACTGCAGTCCATAGTCACCTGCAGCCAGCTTCAAACAAAACCTGCAGATGCACTATCACCTCTGAGGACTAAGATGGAAGGCCTCTCAGCTGTAACTATACTAGCTCCCGATACCCATCAGACCGGAACACAGTAATGCAATCACAGCTATTTGGCGACAGAAATGGGTAAGATGGAGGTATAAGACAGAAATGTAGTCCTACAACCTAGTTAAATTAAGTTAAAATGCTCGTGTTCTTTAAATTTTAGGTAATACCCAGTCCCTAAGTTGCCAGGGCTCTAATATAAGAAGCTATTTGTGTATTAAATTGTATTTGAATTGAATTTACATTGTTTTAAATTAATCAAATTCAAATTCAATTTAACAACTAAATTGAATCTCTGGAATTCACAATGAAGGCAGATAAATATTTGTTTATCGACAACGGTATAAATGTTTACTAAATCATTCATTTGTTTTCATTTAGACTAATGGCAGTGGTTCAATTAAGGACGTACACACTAGGTAAATAAAGTCTCAGACACAACCTTAGAGTATTTATAAGCATAACTTATAAATACTCTAAGGACTAACCAATATATTAAAGACTAGCTACATCGCCCGCGTGGAATTTACTACTTGTTTTAATTTTTTCTAAAATAAAAGTATCCTAAGTTACTCCTTATAAGATCAGCTATCTGCCAGTGAAAGTCCAGTCAAAATCGGTGCAACCGTTTCGGAGATTAACCGGAACAAACAGACAAACAGACACACAAAAAATTTAAAATTTGTTTTTTTTTATTAGTACCGTATACTTTTATATGCGTTGAGTAAAAGCTGTTATTTTAACATTACAAACAGACACTTCAATTTTATTTATTTGTATGTAGATGTTAAAATTAATTTGTTAAAACCCGCGTATTCCGCGTAAAACTCATTCCCTCGTTGGTCTAGTGGTCTTAAACGCGATGCTGATCATGAGATCCCAGGGTCTTATTCCGGGTCGGGCCACAATCATTTATTGGGTTTTTGAGTAAGAAATTCTCAGTAGCAGCCGGGAGACGGGAAGTTAGTAATTAAGGAAAGTACGTAAAGCCGTTGGTCCTGCGCCTGATCTCTCTCCGTTCGTGTCGGATTAGGGACTCATCGGAATATGAGAGTGAGGGAATAGAGAGTGCACCTGTGCTTGCACATACACTTGGGCACTATAATCCTGTGTTGCGCAGATGGCTAGTCTCCGTTGAGAACGGCCGACGTGATCGTAATCGGTCTAGAGGATGTTATTATACGAAATTGTAATTATCATTTTAGATTTATTAAAAAAAAATCAAAATCAATGGAAATTAATAATCCATTATTTAATTAAATTAATAGATTTCCAAAACAACGCCGTCAAAGGCCTGACTCTATTAATTACGGGTACAATCAATACAGCAATTTTAGATATGAACATTGCGTAGATGTCTGTGTAACCAATGCTACATAGAATTTTCGAGGACATGTCGTCGGCAGAATGTACATAATTCGTCACTATATAAACGCCGTCGTCTGTCGAAGACAAATTAATGTAATTTAGACATGTGTCATTCATTCGTTTCTAGTAACCCTATCATACAAGTATTCATTCGTATTTCGACCGGGTCATTCGGTCGATCATTCAAATGGATCATTCCAGTTTCAGTACTCTGTGATCTGTAAGACCCGCTAGATAATGTCGGTCGTTGGACATTACTATACTCTTTGGTGGTAGTTCCTGCCAATCGTTTGATCGGAACGTTCAAAATGTAATTGCCATCATCAATACTTTGATGCGACCAGGTCAAATGAACGATTCATTCACGATTGATGCAATTAATTCTACGATCGGAGACATTTCATGATTTGGTCGATAATGTGACTTCAGTTAACTTTCTCTAAAATACAAAGCACCTTTTATATAGAATAAAGATGACAAACGATTCACAATTCACCTAATGGTAGTGAAGGCTGTGACCCATAGGCATCTATAGATGTAGATGCCTATGAGCCAAAGCATTCACCTCGATTAAGAATCAAAATGCAAATGCGTTGTCATTCTTGAAGACTAAGATGGAATTTCTCGTTTCCAGAAGGGTCTCCAATTCTCTACACTCACCATACGAAACACAGCAGCATTAAGCTGCTGTTTCACGCTGGTATTCTATGATAGAGTTCTCTTTCCCTGGTCGAGCCGCCCCATTGCTACATCCATAATATAGCTGCAGTATAAAAAAACAAGCAGAAAGACGAGTGTCTTTCTGTCTCATACTGACCTATCTGTGCCCGATGTAACACATTTGTTGTAAGATCGAAGTGAAAATTAACTTTACAATACGAATATGTACCTATATTTGTTATAAATACGAAGCTAAAACACACATCACAATATTTGTAACCTAAAGTATGGAGAATATTAAAGAAAAAATATTACATTTATGAATATTTATAGATACAAATTATTAGACACAAAACTATAGCGTAAGGTAAAAGTTGTTATCAAAAAATAGTAAAATAAGGCAAAGATCTAGCCAATATACGTCCCAAATCTGGGTGCAGATCTCATCCCGTTACTGTACTTAACGAACTTCCACTTCCCGCACAAAAATTCCCATAAATACAAACTCTTATACTTGTCACCCAGAGGGAGCACAAATTACGGACTTTCATTTGGCACGATCCTAAAATACCTATCTCGCTTCCTTTAGATCCATACACAACATATCTACGCATACATGGATACGCTGTCTTCAATTTATCGCCAATTGGGTCGGCAAACTTCCATCTAGGGCGTCCCTTGCCGACTCTGCCTCTTACGTAATTTACCTAAATTAGACGAAACGTTTAAAAAACCAAAATCAAAATTAAAAACAGAAAATTTACAAAAGGGAAGTTAGATCAAAAGTGTTCAGACGAAACATGTTAAAATCATTTAAGAACTACATATTATTTAATGTGGCAATTGAAGTATACATAAAAGTTTATTAGAATTAGGCGCATTTTCTTTGCTTGCAAATTGTTATTAGATAGAATAAAATCATCATCATCACCATTACAGCCTATCAAAAGTCCACTGCCTAACATTAACATTGCCATGCTTGGCAACTTAGATTATTTACTCTCAAATAATCTAAGCTTGGCAAGCAGATTGGTAACGGCAGATTTTTATTACTTTCAGTTGTCGACACCCACAGGATACTACATAATAGTTGGTTGTCTTAGGCCGTCACTGCACGATATTTAAAATAGAAAAGGATTTTGTTTATATAATAGAATAATTATTGAAAGTAATTTTTTTTACATTTACCACTGATTTGGAAAAACCGCTGTACTTGGAGCATCCGGCAACAAGCACAGCGCAATGATATATTATTAAACACATGTTATATTATTAAATAATTTATTAAATATCTTAAAAAGTCTCTTTGTACTGTGTATAGCGGGGCTGATCTGCTCATGAAGTATTTGCCAGCTTTTCGGTCACCAGCGACGTAGACGATTCTATTTTTAAAATAATGTTACAACCTATATATTAGTCCCACTACTTTGCACACGCCTTCTTTATTTCAGTGGAGTTTATAGAGCAAATAATTCCCCTCCCCTTGCTTCGGTGAATGTAGGCGGACTTCATATACCTTCAAAATATTTTTATTCCTCAGGCATGCAGCTTTCTCGCGATGTTTTCCTTCACCGGAGAGCACGTGGTAAATTAGCAATTTAAATTGCCAGCAACAAATTAATTGATACAGGCGGGGATCGAACCCGGGTAGCTTTGGATTGCGAGCTACCTCGGCTTTCCTTGTTTAAAATTATAAAAACTATTATTTTCTTTTAATAAGCAATAACAAGGTATTCTTCTATTGTTTCTAGCAGCATCACATGCACCAGGAGCCCATCGTTAGGAGGGCGTGAAGCTTAGCCCCTGTCCCGCGCCAACGCCCATCGAGGCTGCCCCCAGATGATCGGTTCATTCTGGAACCTGTGCCGTGCGTGCCCTTCCATGCCTGTTGACAAGGTAAGTTCATGTAATATTATTGTATTCGAAACATCCATATGATCGAAATATCTTGAAAATTTTTAAATGAAACCTAAGAAAATCGGAAATAAGCGTTCGCTTAATAATTAGGAGCTAATTAATTTTCTACTACGAAAAACAACGATGAGTTTTGATGTAATGTATCGTACTTTGCATCAATATTTAACGATAAAATAACATGCATCGATAAAATATCGATTCATATATATGTCCTCACTATATGTATGGGTACATATATATAACCACACTATGTTATAACAAAATACACATTTTATGAAATAGACAATTCCGTCTTAGTCCTCACGGGTGATAACGCATCTGCATTTTGATTCTTTATTTTAGATGTAGATGTCTATGGGTCACAGCAACCACTTACCATCATGTGGACTGTGTGCTCGTTTGTCACCCTATCGTATTAAAAAAATTACCCTAAATACTAAGATATAATGCCTCGCTATCAGTAAAAGGGTCGATTTTCATCACACCATACGTTGCACAGCAGCGTGGCCCTTCACTGGTCGAGACAGTTCAATTACTGCAGCTAAGCTCTACCTGCCGTGTAGTGCCGGTGTATATCCACTACCCCATATCGTCCCGTGGGTGTCGTAATAGGCGACAGAGGAGATGATCAACAGCATCTTCCTGATAGCAACTTAAAATTATAAAAATCGCGGTTGCCAACCCGCCTGCCAAAAGTGGCAACTAATGTGAAATCCCCCCTATGAGGAAATCTATGGGGGTGGCCTATATTTAGCAGTGGACTTTTATAGGTTGTAATTGATTGAAGATCTACCTCGAAAGTCTTGCAAAGTCCTATGTTATTTATGTTATTACATCAGTGAATTTAGAGAGACTGATTAAATGAAACTAATTTTTACGGATTATATCGCGTTTAATTTTACTTCTTAATTCCCGACGTTACGACTTGAAGCACCGACGTATCGGGAAGTCTGCAGTTTGTGAACATGTTCAAGATCGTCCCCGCCATTACATTAGATTTGATAGACCACAAATCCTCGCAAAAGAGCACCGATTCCTACCTAGGATGATTCGCGAGGCTATTGAAATTAAAAAACATCCTAATTTCAATAGAGAAGATGGATGGGTGCTGCCATCTGCTTGGGATCCTATAATTAATAAAATTAAATCCAAACCCAAGTATACCACTGCTAGACTTCAAGATACTGTAAGCTCATTCTGCGTTGATCGACCAAAATTAATATTGTTACGAGCTTGGGGATCGAGACAACTAAAAACTGCCGAGTGAATTACCAGAATTGACACTTTAATTACACAAAACTAATTACAACTTTAAACCACACTAATAACAAAACACAATTTTACTACAGATCGTTTTAGTTCGTAGTTGTATCGCTTCGAAGTCTTCGCTTGTATCGCCAATTCAATACTGACTCGGTCGCGGTCTATACCGGCCTTATATAGGGCCTCAGATAGTTTCCAGAACCTTCTACTGTAGAAACATCTAGAATGTTCGAGTACATATCGGTCCCGAATTTCTAGAAGGATCTTGACTCCCTAGTTCTGCTACTCGATACTAGAGGGCTAGTGGTAACTAGTGTTGCCATGTATAAACCATTAATAGTGGCGCGCAACTGCCTCCTAAGACATGCTCGTCCCGAGCATTATTAGCCCATAATAACGCGCCAGTCGATCCACATGGACGATCTTAGGAGTACCTCTTGCACCTTTCTGTATCCGGTAGGTTACGTCATGATCCTTGTCACAATCCGGTACGGTCCGTCCCATTTAGCTTGAAGCTTAGGGGTTTCCTTTGCTGCGAACTGGATTGTGTAACCACACTAGTGAACCTTCGTCAAACCCTTTGTTGTTCATTTTGCGGTCATACCGTGTTTTCATCTTCTCAGACGTTTGCTGGCCCGACTGTCTGACGTGCTCATAAATGTCATTCATTTTGTCCCGCAAGTCGTTTGCATAATCGGTTATACTGCGTGGGGCATCAGGTGGTATTCCGGTGATCAGGTCTGCAGGCAGCCGTAATTCTCTCCCAAATTTGCTAAAGCTGGTGTCACTGATGTACTTTCGTGAACAGCGCTTCGATATGACAACAAAAACGGTTGTATGTGCCTGTCCCAGTCTCGTTGCCGTTTTTCCACAACTTTTGCTAGGTACCTCTCCAATGTCTGATTAAATCTTTCTACCATTCCATCAGATTGTGGGTGGTAAGAAGTTGTTCTTTGTTTATGAGTACCCATAACTCAGCAGTTTCCTGGAATATTTGAGACTCAAAATTCCTTCCTTGATCGCTGTGAATCTCTAAAGGTACTCCAAAACGACAGAAGACTTCATGAACTAGTTTATCTGCAACTGTTGACTTCTTGATTTGGAATGGCGAAGACTTCTGCCACTTAGTGAAGTAATCCATCACAACCATGAAATACTTGTTACCACTTTCACTTTCCGGAAACGCCCCTGCAACGTCAATGGCTATCCTCTCCCATGGTGCACCAACATTGTACAATTTCAATGCACCTCTACTACGAGTTGAGGTCCTTTACAGCCGCACAACTTGTACATTTGCGACACCAGTCCTCGACATCGTCACGACAGTGGACCCAGTAAAACCGTTCTCGGATCTTCAGTAGAGTTCGTTTAACTCCCAGGTGGCTTCCTGAACAACCATTATGGTACAGCTGTAGAACATCCAGTACTTTAGCTTTAGGGACAACCATTTGCAAATGACAACTGTCTCCCGACCATTTTCCCATTTACGGCACAGGACTCATCCTGAATCAGCAAGCTGTCCCATTGGGCCCAATAGCTTTCGAACTCATCGCTGAGACGTCACTCCACTTGGGCTTAGAGCACTGGCCTTCATCCATTCCAGAATCGGCTTGATGTCCGGATCTTCCTGCTGTGCATGTTGTAGGCTGTCCTTCCTCATTGCTGAGCTGGTCTGTCCTGAGCATCCTCACAGACACCACTTCTTTACCCTCTTGCCTAGTACAATGCTTGCAATCTTCAGGACAAGGCCTTTTGACAATGCATCTTTGCCATGAGATTTCCCTGTGCTGGGCGGTGCTGATAGCCGCACCCCCTCGAGATAGTTCACCTTCCTTTCCTTTCGCTTAGGGCAGCTGGATCGAAGATGGCCTTTCCCACAGCCGTAGCACCTAGGCCTGTATCCTTTATTGCGGTCGCGAACTGGCTGCGCAACCTCCTGACGCGATGGGAACGATGATCCTGTCGCACGGCTTCCACCTCCAGTGCATGGGCCAATGCGGCCTTAAGCGTCTGGTGGTGCCCGAGCCTCACAGCAGCTCTGACTTCAAGGTCGCGGATGCCGTCGATGAATGTCTGCACCAGGTTCCTACAATGAGCGCAGGTACAGACTGGTATGCTTTTCGAACCAGCTTTTCCACCTCAAGGGCCCACTGCTGCAGGTTTTCGTTGCTGCGTTGCACGCGATCTTTGAGCTGCGCACGAAAGACGTGTTCCAGGTGAGCGTCGCCATATCTCGCCTCCAATGCCTCAAGGAGCTGCTCGTAAGTCACTTCCTTACCGAGCTTCCAGAACAGTTAAGGCCTGGTCGCGCAGGCCTAGGGTGAGAGCAGTCATGGCCTGACTTTTATTCCAGCCGTTCGCCTTCATGACAGCCTCGAACTGGATTTTGTAGGCCGACCAGGAAGAAGTCCCGTCGAACGGCGGCACTTTGAATCCACGTAGCGAAGGTGTTGTAGCTACCACGGAGCTGTAATTCCATCCCCAATTTTAGTTCGTCCAGCGTTTTCTTCGTCAGCCATCACGTTGTTAACCCGATTGTTCACTTGGTTGATTCGGGTTTCAGCTTCCGACAGGCGGTTGTCATGTTGAGCAACCCTATCCTCCCTTATCTCTTTCCCGAAGATAGCGTGAAGGTCCTTCATGAAAGCATCTGCTCCTCCTGTCCCCGCTGCAGCCGCTCTTCCAACCGACGGGCCTGTTCTTCCTGTCGGCGGGCCTGTTCTCCCTGTCGGCGGGCCTGCCCTGCAGCATCATCATCAGAGCACCTAAGTCAGGTGCTGCAAATGCAGGAGCTGCTGACGGGCCGACCTCCGTGGTCGGCAGCTGGCCTCCGACGCTTGCGATGTTGTACCACCAAATCGTCTCTGGTCCGTCTCCTGTTGGCGTTGACTTCGGTACGGATACCCTCCGTGTCATCTTTGGTAAAATCGGCATGATTAAATCCCACTGACACCAATTGTTACGAGCTTGGGGTTCGAGACAATTAAAACTGCCGAGTGAATTACCAGAATTGACACTTTAATTACAAAACTAATTACAACTTTAAACCACACTAATAACAAAACACAATTTTACTACAGATCGTTTTAGTTCGTAGTTGTATCGCTTCGAAGTCTTCGCTTGTATCGCCAATTCAATACTGACCCGGTCGCGGTCTATACCGGCCTATATAGGGCCTCAGATAGTTTCCAGAACCTTCTACTGTAGAAACATCTAGAATGTCTGAGTACATATCGGTCCCGAAATTTCTAGAAGGATCTTGACTCTCCTAGTTCTGCTACTCGATACTAGAGGGCGCTAGTGGTAACTAGTGTTGCCATGTATAAACCATTAATAGTGGCGCGCAACAATATTAAAACTGAAGGTAGCCGGGCTAACTATGACATCGGGACGTCAAACACCTTAGTCCCCCCCCCCCGTGACCATGGGTGCTGTAAAGCACCCGAAATGTCGGGAATTAAAAAGTAAAATTAAACGCGATATAATCCGTAAAAATTAGTTTCATTTAATGTGTAGTCTTCGCGTAAATATAAGAAAACATTAGAGAGACTGATTTAAAAGAAATACTCTGTGACGCAAACAGACCAAAATCTTACATTTCTGATGAGATTATGAGTAGGAAGGAATTCAAAATACTACTTCAGTACTTATTCATATATCTTTGCAATAATAATCAAATTTTCCCTATAGTACAAGCAATTAGTTACGTGGTGGAGTCATTCTGCAGTTATAAGTATTAATAGTATAGTTGTAGCACGAATGGGTCGGCTCGACCGGGGAAGGACCACGCTCTCGCAGAATACCAGCGTAAAATAGCAGCATAAAACTGCTGTTTCGTATGGTGAGTGTAGAGAACCGGTGACCCCTTTTACTGGAATCGAGGCAATCCATCTTAGTCCTCACGGATGACAACGCATCTGCATTTGGCCACAGCAACTACTTACCATCAGGTGGATTGTGTGCTTGTTTGTCACCTTTAAATTATTTAAAAAAAACTTAACAATTTTTTATTTTTTAAATTTGATATAACCTTTTAGTGGCGTCGACATGATGATCCTCAATTAAAATTTTAATAACAAATAAAAGCAGACTTGTAAGAGATGAAAAGAATGAAATAAATTCCACATACAAGCTTCAAACGTCGGCGCTAAGACATAGTGTGTAGAAGAATCAAAGCCTCGCCCTCAGAAGCTGATAACTAGAAATTTATTTTTCAATTATTTTTCAATTATTTGAGTTGACTTACGAATATCACATGCTCAATGTAGGGACTAGAATATTATCTAATTAGTTACATCAAAAATACCACCATATTTTCGCCAAATTCGTATCACTATATAGTATAAAACAAAGTCGCTTCCCTAAGTCTGTACGCTTAGATCTTTTAAACTACGCAACGGATTTTGATGCGGTTTCCATCAATAGACAGAATAATTCAAGAGGAAGATTTATATGTATGATATATATTATATCATTCTTCTGTCCGTGTGTATGTGACTGAACTCCTCCTAAACGGCTGGACCAATTTTGATGAAATTTTGTGTGTGTGATTAAGTTGATTAGAGAATGGTTTAGATTCACAATTGGCCCCGTAGGTGGCGTTGTTGTCAAGATCCAGAAATCAACCGTGGGAAGCCGGGGCGGGTCGCTAGTTTTTATTAAAAGTTTTTAATTTTTTTGGCCCTTTTGAGTTGACTTAGGAATACAACAAGCTCAAGGTAGGGACTAGAATGTTGTCTAATTAGTTACATCAAAAACTTTATCCCCTATTTTCCCACCTTAAGGGGTGGTATTTTCGCCAAATTTATATGGAACAATAAACCTATTTAATAAGTAAGAATTATTATAGATCACAATTTAATTATTATGAATTCACAATCGATGAAAATATCGCGAAACATACTTCCAAAAAGTATGCAATCAAATTGAGAACTTCTTCCTTTTTTTTAATTCGGCTGAAAGTAGAGTATGCAACTCATAAAATTTGCTGTGCTTCATCTGAGCCCCGAATATGTAATTAAAAAGAAATGAATATAAAATAAGGAATGTTCAAAATGAAATACTAGCTGCTCCCGCGACATCGTCCGCGTAGAATTTATTATTTTTGGATTTCATGGGTTTCAATTGTTTTGCGCAGAACCATAATTCTTTTTCTAAAACAAAAGTAACCTAAGTTACTCCTTATAACATCAGCTATCTGCCAATGAAAGTCGCGTCAAAATCAATCCAGCTGTTTCGGAGATTAGTCGGGACAAACAGACAGACAGACAGACAAAAATTTTAACAATTGTTTTTTTTTTTGTTATGGCTACTGCATATACTTTCATATGCATTGAGTAAAAAGCTGTTATTTTGATATTACAAACAGACACTTCAATTTTATTTATTTGTAGTATAGATGAAGATAGACCGAATTAAGAGTACCATAACCGACGAGCATGTATGCGTAGATATGGATGTAAAGGAGGCGAGTGAGGTGTGTCAGGATCGGCAAATGGAAGTCCGTAGTCTCTTTCACCCCTGGGTGACAGGCGTGGTTCTTAAGTTATGTTATGTTTATAAAATATTTCACATATATAATATATAATATTAATCATGTTACAGCAATTTACTTTGGCAAACTATAGCTAGAAATTGATTCTAACTCTATTTGATTGCCAAAGTAACTTCTTCGCCTCTATTCGTCCTCGATTAACGTTATATTTGGGTTGATTACGGGGAAAAAGTTCTTATACAGAAGTGGAATAATTTATTTCAGAACAGTTCCAAGTTGTTGGTGATCCTAACTTTGTACACGACAAACTTTGATATACACACAAAGTTATATAACTTAACTAAGCCGTGGTAGCTCAGGGGGTAAGCACTCTCCGTAAAATCGTTAGATGTAATTTTTAGGGCTTCGTTCTCGTCGGTGAAGGAAAACATAATGAGAAACTTTGATTGTATGAGGAATGAAAATATTTAAAGGACGCGTGAAGTCCTTCCACACGCAACAGAGCAACATCGTCTATTTTCTGTGATGTTTGTTCTCTTAGCCAATACGGCTTTTACAGCTTCATCGTGGGCTAATTTCTCTGTCATCTCATCTCTCTCAAAAATGAGAAGCCTGTGTCCAGCAGTGAGACGAGATATATGTTGTAACTTTAGCTTACTTAACTTTTAGGTAAAAAAATGTAACAACCTCTCAATAATATCATCCATATCGATTTCGGGTACGACGACTATAGCTTCTGCGTCTCAATCATTATGAGTATTCTATTAGTTGGAATGAGGTATTCTTAGTTCTTCTTCTTCTTAGTTCTCGGGGGTGACATCGCATCTGCTTTTTGATTCTTAATCAAGGATATATGTGAATGTCTATAGGAGATAGCATCCACTTACCATTAGGTAGAATGTATGCTCGTTTGTAACGCTTAATATATTAAAAAATCACAAAATATTTCTAGTCGGAGTTTGCGTGAGACTATGTACAAGAATTTCTTTTTAAGTTCATTCAACTTCCTAGCAATAGCGTGAGAGGTTGAAATTCCGCAAAACATCACTAAAGAATTTTAGGTAATTGTTGAAACGATGATTGATGCCTGAATAGTGCCCACTTTTAATGAGTTTGAGTTTTTTTTATGGTATACCTGAAAAAAAAGGAGTGTTGCCGTGGTATGTAGTGATGGCGTCAAAGATTCAACTAGGGTAATTGAATCTCTCTGTAAATCTCAAATACAGGTGTACTCTCTTTTTCCTCACTCTCATAGTCTGATATGAAAAAATTGAAAAATGTTTCACGAATATATTGAAAAATGGCCTATGAGAAAGCTTTACCTCCTAGCTAAAGTCCCTTCACCGGTGCCAAGTTGACTGTCGGTATATCAAAGTGCTGAAGTGTTTGTACAGTAGGGCTACGATGGCTATCCGAGTACAGAACCAGAGTACGAAACCTATCCAACTGCAGAAAGGTGTAAGACAGGGTGACGTAACATCCCCGAAACTCTTCATCGCTGCATTGGAAGACGTTTTCAAGCTACTGTTTTGTACTGTGCATCAATGGCGAGTACATCACTTACCTTTGATTTGCCGAAGATATAGTACTTATGGCAGAATCGCTGAAGGATCTCAGCACTATGCTCAATGACCTCAATAGTGTCTGCAAATAGATAGGTCTTAAAATGAACATAGACAAAACACAAGTCATGTTTGACGTCGAGTATGTTTTTAGTTTGAGTATGTTTACCTGGGATAAACTGTCCGACTAAGTAAGTCCTACTTCGACCGAGAGGTCAATCGACGGATTCAACTCAGCTGGTAAGCGTTCGGGAGATTACGACACATCTTCTCTTCAGGTATACCCCAAAACTTTAAAATAAGATTGTACAACCAATGCGTGTTGCCAGTAATTACATATGGACCTGAGACGTGGTCCTTCACTGCTAGCCTTCCTCATACGGCTAGTAGTGAAGGACCACGTCTCAGATCAAAATCAGCTAAAGTTCCTTAAGCGAACTATATAAGTGATAGATTTAGAAATGAGGATATCCGCAATACTAAGGCTAGAGTAAGCGATATAGCTCAACGGATCGAAGAACCGACAACCGATGGGGAAGAAATGTTCTACAGTGGCAGTCTCGTACTGGAAAGTGAAGCTTAAAGCGGCTTTCCACTACCGTGATGACCTGATAGATGCAGGAAGTCGACGGATGCAGGTGGCTCAGGACCGTACTTTGTAGAATTCCTCGGAGGAGTCTTATGTTCAGCAGTGCACTTGTGAAAGGCAGTAATGATGATGATAAAGTTGCAATATGGATTAAATAAATAAATAATACTGTATTCTAAAATATCTTAAAATATAAACATTTAATGCAGCGAAAGAAGGGTGAGACGCCAGTCTTATATAATTTACAAAAAGACAAAAGAAAACCCGTAGGGGACAAAAAGGTGTAACAACAAAAAATGGCGCGTGTAGCACGGATCCTTGACTTGAAATCATTAATCTTATTGCTTTTTAATATAATATTCTGCCTGACACGATTTGTGAGATAAAAACATTTCTGAGGCATCTGTTTTCGTACTAAAATGTCAAGGACAATTTTACTTTTAGGAGAAAATGTTCAGTAAATAATCTTTTACAGAAGCTTGGGCTTTTTACAAGCTTTTATTTGTAATAAAGGCGTTAACGACGATATAACGTTTATACGTGGTAGATCTCGCTCTACTAGTAGGTAAAAAGCAGTTTAGTCAGCGTTGCAGCGGATTTTTCCGTAGATCTACGGAATTTTGCCATCATCTACGGAACTACGGAATTTTTAAAACTTAACAAGAAAAATATTTTTATCATGCGTGTGAACTTAGCAGACAATGTGTCTCTCTTCTTCTATGCCGTCTGGTCAGGTTAATGATTAACCTCACCAAAATTAATTATTAAAATTTGAAATCGATAATCGATTTCAAATTTTAATAGCGTAGATATTTTGCATTAAATTACGTTTATTTCGGATTTCGAACACTTTAAACGCTTATAAAATTTTCATAGATTTAGCCTGATTAGAAAATTTGAGCCACTTATGTCTCAAATTTTTCTAATCCAGGCTGTCTAATTGTTTTTACAATTATTTAAAAATCTGTCGAATACGTATTTGCATTTACTCCATCTTTTTCGAATTTCCCAAAAGTTGTTAGTTGTATAGTTTTCACTCTTACGTAACTACAGAAACTACATTTAAGTACAGAAACTAGATTTTTTAATCTATGTTAATTTTAGTGAAAATGGTCCGTTGTTTTTCATTCTTCTTATTATTGCTTCAAAATTTTTCAGCATCAAGTTTGTAATGTATTGTTTTTAGTATAACTATCCACAAATATTTAAGTGTTAAATATTTTATTTGTTTTTTATTAAATATAATTTAATTAAAAGAAAACAATTCATTTTAAGCAATTTTTATGGTACATTTTTCTTATATGTGCAGCTTTATTCGATGTCATAATATTACAATTGAATTTGCAACAAGAATTTTACATGACAGAAAGAATTTCTCCAAAAATTTCGATCCTCTTTAGAAATCTGCAGATCTACGGATATTTTGAAATAGCATCTGATTTGGAAAAATTCGAGTTGGCAACACTGAAAATAGTCCCGTTGGGTTATTGCGGTTTCTTTACTTGTTTTGCTGTTCTATAAAATAAAATAAAATCTATTTCTTAATCAACTTATGCATTTGTACAACAATTTCCATCTCATTTTGAGTCTTTTATTATGAGAATTCCAAATCACAATTAATCACTCATATTTCTTTCTATTTATATTAATATGAAAGTATATTATGTTTGTTTGGATGTTGTACATTCATTTTACGTGGTTGAGCCATGCTGCGACTATATTATGGTTGTAGCACGAATATGTTATGTGTGTTTCGTGTGGTAAAAGTAAAGAACCAGACCCTTTTACTGGAAACGAGGCATTCCATCTTAGTCCTTAGAAGTGACAACGCATCTTTGATAGACAAATATAGATTTCTATGGGCCACAGTATCCACTTACGATCAGGTGGACTGTGTGCTTATTATATTAAAAAACGAGTACACAGATCACTTATTAGGTACATATTGTGTAATAGCGGCGAAAAATATCCACTACACTTCCCGTCCCGTAAGCAAACTGTAAATCACAGCACGTGATCAACCCGGGTTTGAACCCCACCGCACCAATGAAATTATTAATTACAGTTTTATGTGCCGATTTACCTCGTGCTCGGCGGTGATGACAAACATCGTGAGGAAGTGTGAATGTCTTAAAATTAAGAATAAATATTTCGAAGACACGTGAAGTCCACCAACACGAATTAAGGGACAGCATTGTCTCATTTGAGTTACGACCATAAAAAATGTTTCTCACAACTGAACTAGATGGTGCTGTTCCATTCATAAGTGCACTAAATTGCGATCAATTCAATTCAATTAATTTGCTATTCTTGTTGTACATTTGATCTTAATTTTAAAAATTGTTCAAAACAAGAACCCTGCAAAGGCACTGCAAATATTGGCAATTATTAATATTATGTGGGGTATCAATATAGTTTTCTCATCTGGTTGGGCTGTATAAATATATAATTGTAAATGAAAATGATAAACATACATAAATATCAATAAAATAAATTAAATACATAACAAATTACATAAATAAATAAAAACCAACCAGATAGAAGCCCTCGGCAGGGGAGACCAAACGGCCGAGGGTCAGGGGGAAAGGAAAGAAACCGGCGGACGATGCGGGCGGTATCGAGGAGCACCGCCTTCTGCATTTGGGCTTGGAGCGGTCCGTCACGGAGTCCCAGTCCCTTTCATCTGAGAGGCTGACTGGGATTAACCCGTTCGCAGAAACGACTACAGGTATAATTTCGGTCGGCAGTCCACCCCACATGTCGGTCACCTCGTGAGCCAGGTCCAGATATTTTGTTCGCTTATCTGTTTCGGCTTTCACGAGGTTCTCGTCATACGGAATGGTAATGTCGACCAAAAATATCCTTGACTGTGCCCGGTCCATCAGCACAATATCAGGCTTATTCGCAAGAATGGTCCTGTCTGTGATGATGGCCCGGTCCCAGTAGAGCCTGGCGCGGTCATTTTCGAGCACGGCTTCCGGCATGTACTTATAATAAGGCAGTTTCCGATCCACGAGACCGTATTTCAGAGCGAGCTCCTGGTGTAGAATCCTGGCTACTAGGTTGTGCCTATGCAAGTACTCAGAGTTAGAAAGCGCCGAACAACCAGAGATGACATGCCTAAGTGATTCACCGGGATGGCGACAAGCTCGACAAATGTCGACGGTGCCATCCTTTAGGATGTATCTCCGATAGTTGTTGGTCTTAATAACCTGATCCTGTATTGCACAGACAAAACCCTCGGTTTCCCCGAAGAGGTCACCAAAACGTAGCCAGTGGAGGGAGGCAACTGTGTCTACGAAAGGCTCATGTAGAGCCTTGTAGAACCTCCCGTGAATCTCTTTTTCCTTCCATACGGTCTCCCGGTCGGAAATGCTCTGTACTGGCGGGTCTTGCCATTGCTCGTTGGCTAAGGATAGAGGGTAAGTCATTTATCAAAAATAACGTCCTATAGAATGGATCATCCGCTCTCGTCATAAAGTAATTACGAAGGCTGCACACTTGGCGATTATGCATGGTAAGCGCGCTTAAAAGCCGCGCCCACCATGTTTCCGCGGCAAGTACAGCCTCATTACTGACGATCTCGGATGATGCATCCTATGGGACGTCATAATAGTGCGGACTTTTCTATCCAGAGCGTTCAGTTCGGTCTGAGTCCATCTGAGTATGCCAAATGTTATGCACGCCCGACAAAAGGCTGTTAAGCACTTTGTCAAGCGTGCATAAAACACATCGCAAACTGACTGCCTCATGCCCGCCTCATCGATACCTATGTTCTGTGACATACCCAGGTATCGGTATGTTTCATCCTCGGATAGTCTTTATGTTTATGGGCACAGACAAGTCTATACCTCAGATTTAGTAACCCTTCCCTTTCGACATGGAGGACCGCACACTTATCCGT
Source organism: Parnassius orleans (assembly GCA_029286625.1). Classification (NCBI taxonomy): domain Eukaryota; kingdom Metazoa; phylum Arthropoda; class Insecta; order Lepidoptera; family Papilionidae; genus Parnassius; species Parnassius orleans. The sequence goes on along the minus strand of JAGSMP010003134.1, from coordinate 2,998 downwards.
CCCCAGCTCCATTTAATAGAATTGCTAAAATCACAAGTGATGTTTAGCAATTCCACAAGATGAGAGCGACTGAGGCGAATAATTTGAGATCATCCATATAGAAAAGGTGGGTCACTTTGTACCACCTTCCGAAGCTGAAATCCTCCCGGAACCCTCCAGTAAGGTACTGAGAGGGTTAAGAGAGAGGCAGAACCAGATTGGACTCAAACAATCGCCCTGGAAGATACCCTTCTTATCCTTATGTGGTTCTCCGTAGCGTCATCCGCTCGCCTAGATGACAAAGGATCGTATCCACCGCCCCATACACTGCCCGAGGAAGTCTCGAACTGTACAGTCAACCTTGTACAGCTCGAGGACCCTCTTGCCATGTATGAGGCACCGAGTCGAATGCCTTTTGTAGTCTATCCAGGCGGCGGAGAGCTGACGGTTGCGTTTAACCACCTGCCAATGACCGCGTCAATGAGGAGTGGTTCCTTGGTTCCACGACCACCGCCCGACATCCATTTTGAGCGCGCGACATCACCTGATTTGCGTTCAGGTGGCAAGTGATTCTCGCGCTCAAAATGGATGTTAGTGTCTTGTATATGGTAGGTAGACACGTTATGGGGCGGTATTTGCTCGGGTCTGTGGAATCCTGGTCTTAGGAACCAAATGAGTGATCCCAGTAGTGAAGAGGCTCGGAGTGACTTTGGTCGAGAGCCTCTTGAAACTGTCGGCGAGCACAGCGTGACACACCACGAACCCTTCAGCCAGTAGTGATGCAGTCCGTCAAGTCCCGGACTTTTCCAGTTCAGCCCTACGGACCGCCTCAGCTACGTCATCCGGCGTTATGATGACGGGGTCCATGGGCGTAACATTCGCACACCGACTCGCCACAACTTCCGTCCAAGGGCCTCGCTGTGGTTTACGGGCTCTGACCACAGGCCGCGCCAGAATGCGATAGTGTCGGCCTGATTCGGTACTGAGCCCGTTCCACGTACCATTGGTCGCTCCAATGATTCATAGAGCTCTTCTGATCACTCTGGAAGAGACGATTCTGGTTGAACCGTGTCGATCGCCGAATCCGCTCGGTATATCCCCGAATCCGCTTCCCCAAGCAGCGATTCTCTGCTTCAGGTCGTCTATGGGCTCCGTCAGTTTTTGCGTTATATCCGGCTGGGACAAATTGATATTTGTCCCAGCAAACGCCATCCCGACGGTGCGCACAATTTCGGCCTATTATTGCCCGACCTGAAGCTTATCAATCTGCTGATGAAAGCTTGCTTTTGCGATACGGTCCTCAATCCTTCTTCTCCAGGCTGGGATAGCACCACTTTGCCCAGTAGCACGTCCAGACGTGGAAGTTTGGCACCAACAATACGGCAAACTGCCAGCGGCGCCAAAGAGTATTGAGTCCGTATCGCAAAGGTCCCGGCTGGTTTCCAAAAGGATGCCAGCAATGGGTTCAGGGCCGTCACGAAATCCTGATTCCGCTTGCTTAGGGTTATGCGTGGAGTCGCGGTCGATTTTCGAGAGGCGTACAGCGTTTCCTCAATCGCCTCCTCCAATTTACCTCATCTGCTCTAGTTCTTGGGTGACCATTCCATCATCGCCTGAATCAACCAAAGCGGGAAGATCCATGGCGGCTTCCACATATGGCTGCTGGTATATGGCCCAGAGCCGCATCCCAGCTATAGCTGGTTCATCGATGAGGGAATAGCCTCACGCCGTAGTCGTTCGAGTTCGGCATCATCAAATATTTTCGAGCGTATGATGTACCGAACTCGGTCTGTTGTGGTTTTGCTCTGTGACGGGAACAGACGGCTCCAGCTCAGCAAAAAGCGGTGCATCCGAGCCCGATACGCCATCCCTCCAGTTTCTTCCCTTTCGCCCTATAGTACGCCCGCAATGCGTTTATGTTCATATCTTTGTCCAACGCATGCGGCGTACTCCACCAGACCCCAGGCAGCGGCCCTATGCGCGTTCTATTTTGTCCATCATCCATAAAATGGGCGTCAATTAACGGAGACGCCCAGGCCCGGCACCGTTTAATAGTGTGGCTGTAAGCACAAACGGGCTTTGCACCTCAATTCTGCCGAGGCACGGCGCTCACACCTCTTGGCAAGGCGTTGACTGACTGCGCCGACGTAGCAGTTTTGTCACTTAACTGTTACGTCAGCGGGCGATGGGGTCGTCACTTCCTACGCCTTATTAATATTATTATTACATTATCATTATAGTGTTATTAATAAAATTATCATTTAATTAATATTTATAATTAACTTAAATATTAATGAGATCATATTATATTATTTATTCCTGTTTCTATTTCCTACTCAATCACTAAAAACTCCTGCAACGAGTAATAACATTTAGTCGTTAAATATGTATTAACTTCCTTTTAAACTTTTTATGCTTTTAATGCTTCTGATTGGTTCTGGAATTTTGTTATATATTTTATTGACATGGCATAAGGCCAGTGTTTACGTTGTGTAATTGTGATGTAACCGTGGATAATTTTATTTTTGTTCTTAAATTTTTAGGACGAAAATATTGAGGGAACCAGTCGATATTATTTCTAACTAGTGAGCATACTTCAGAGATATATATATATAGGATGTTAATGTCAGCATATTATAATTGATAAAGTAATTTCTACAACTTGTCATGGAGTCAATATTTGCAAGTATGTCAATACATTTTTCTGAATAAGAAATACTTTGTTAGCGTCTGTGCTGTTACCCGAAAGTACCACACCGTAGCGTAGCCAGGCGTCTGCGTACGTAAGTTCAATAAGAGCATATGTAAAACTAGATAATTTTTGACAACTTTATTAATGTTCCTTCCAATTTAAATGTGCATCTATATTTATACCCAGGAGACAGTGAGAGTTAACAGATTCTAAGGAAGGATCGCGAACACACTTTACTTGTTCTCCGACATTCGAACCCGTGGTCCGCATTGCCGTAGCCCAACGCTTAACCTCTGCGCTACCCACCTGTCATCACCATCATCATCA
>JAGSMP010003133.1:0-13036 GCA_029286625.1 Parnassius orleans | reverse complement strand
TACCCGAAAGTACCACACCGTAGCGTAGCCAGGCGTCTGCGTACGTAAGTTCAATAAGAGCATATGTAAAACTAGATAATTTTTGACAACTTTATTAATGTTCCTTCCAATTTAAATGTGCATCTATATTTATACCCAGGAGACAGTGAGAGTTAACAGATTCTAAGGAAGGATCGCGAACACACTTTACTTGTTCTCCGACATTCGAACCCGTGGTCCGCATTGCCGTAGCCCAACGCTTAACCTCTGCGCTACCCACCTGTCATCACCATCATCATCACATTGAAGAATTACAAGCTAGGATCTAGAGTTATTAACAAATTCCATATTTATGGACCAAAATAGCTCACTTTAACATATTATGCTTGTTTAGTGTAGGTAGCGCTGCAGCCGAGTAAATAATAAATTTTATAAATTCATCGCACCACCTATTGGAAAAGGCAGAACTGCTAAGTCAGTTTATATTATATAAAAATAGCATCATATATTGTAACGGAGTCATTTATTAAACTTTATTTTGTTTAAAATCTTATAAATAATATTTTTGTAGGTCTAGCATGTTTAAGAATTTATAAATGTTTTGTTATTTAAAATAAATTTCCATCCTAAATAAAATGTTCATTACCGTATTTTGATGTACTTCCAAATTTAAAAATGATTTAAATCAATACCTCTATTTATCTTCGGCAATTGAGTATGAATTTACTGTCCAAGAGAAGGTCATCGACCGGATTGCCATTGTCAATACTATAAAGTCTCACATTTTGATTCTACTTTATGTCGCTAAACATAGTGTTAAGATTTTGGCATTAATCTCAGATGGTTATACCAATATTTAACGGATAAGACCATCTGGACCCTTCCCTAATCCGATCCACGGGATGAGATGGGGAGCTGTGTTTACTTTTACGTCGTAAATACATGGCGGGTAATGATAACAAATTGCGTCCATTTAATAAGAAATAAAAAAATATTTAATACAAAATTGTTTTTATAATTATACGAATATTCTTTCAAGATCTACAAAATTAAAATATCTACAGTAAATCCATTTATGTATTCTTAATTTTTTTGTTACAAACTATATTTTTTTTTATAACTATACTAAGAACTTTATTTAATAACTTTAATTTAGTATTTAACAAATATATGTTAGAATGTTTCTAACATACCTATAAAATATAACAAATATTGTAATACCAGAAAAGGTAGTTATGGTTACACCAGCACCACCCATAATACAGATAAAGCGTCCATCAGCATAAATACATAAACGCTGAGTATGTAGTAATTTAAGTAGCCTGTAAGCATAGGATTAAGAATTGTAAAAGACAATGGTCAGAATAAATTCACATCTCTCTCTGTGAACACGTAGTTTGTATTTAGTTTGTATTTAGTTTTAAAAAAGCTCTCGGCAGCTCCCGCAACTTGACTGGCGCAGCCGGTAGGATCACCGGAAAAGCTGTGCCACCGTTCGTGAATATCGCGTATACAATTTTACTCATTTTCGCGCATCGGCGGTCGATCCATACAGCGTGGTGATCCAGCGAACCAAAACAAATTCGTCGAGAATAAGGAGCCGTGAAGCTGATGATGGGCACTGTGGGCTGGTGAGTACGACTCTTCACCTCCTTCATATCCCTTAGTAAACTTGGAATTAGACATTTTCCATTTTGACTGTTATTTGGGTTTCAAATACTAATCTTACGTAAATTTTATAAAGTATTAAGTGTAATAAATATTACTTAAATAAAAATTAAAACAATATTAAATTAATTGTAATACGTACATAATAATAAGTCCCATATCACTCAATAAAGTTATAGAGTATATTATATTAAGTATTATACATTATATTAAGTTCTGATTGTGTAACATGTGTTGGTTAATTTAAAGATTACTCGACACGTTAATACATAATAGATTAGTACTTATACTCGAATTTTCCTTACAACATTTGTGGAACTGGTAGAGTTATAATAAATATTTTATTTTATTTTTTATTTTTGTGTAGAACCAGTGAATAAATTATTAAAAATGTCGGAAATTAAACTTATCCCTAATGAATTAACTAAAATAATACCAACATTTAGCGGCGATAAGCGTCATTTAAATTTATTTTTGCGTAAATGTGAATATATAATAAATAACTTTAAATCATCCGATGTGCAAAATGAATATATAATGCAAATCATTACTAGTCGTCTTACGGGCGAGGCTGCGTCGCTTATCAGTGAACGGGAAGATATAGAGACGTGGGCCGAATTCAAGGAATTGTTTTAACTCATTTCGGCGACCCACGTAGCGAAGAATGTTTAGCCATAGAATTAGAAACTTTAAAGAAACACCAAAATGAAAATTATACAGATTTTTGTGGTCGTATACAATCCGTTAAATCAATACTATTATCGAAGGTTAATCAAATTGGTGATAAAAACTTAAAATAAGTAAAACTATTATTTATAATAACACCGCTCTGCAGGTTTTCTTATATAATTTATCCGAAAATATGGTGCATTGTTAGGTTGAAAACACCCAGTACACTAGAAGAAGCACTAAGTATAGTTCTAGAAGAAGTAAACTTCTATGACCAATATCAGATGCGTAGTAAATGTTACAGTCTAGCCATACGTCTAAGCCACAATTTAGTAGTACACTAGTGCAACAACCATCGTTTAAGTTCGCAATACCAACACAGCCTACAGGTTTTAGACCAATGCTAGCACAAAACCAACCCCTAGGCAGAATTTCGGAACACCACCTCAATTTAAGTTTGGCATTCCCAATAGTAGACAAATGAGGATTCCGTTACCACAAATAAGCCTCAACAGCAAATGAGTTTCCTAAGCAATATCACCTCAGTTTGGATACCGACCTAATTTTGGATACCGACCAAACTTTGGATTTAGACCCCCGGGCTATAGCCCCATGCAACCAATGTTACCGCAACAGTTTGGTAACTCTCAGCATTTTAATTATCCCAATAATAATAATGTGCATAATAAGCAGGTTTCTAATGATACTGATGTTTCTATGAGAACTGCCCCTCCAAAGCCTTTTCAACCAGGTTTCCGCCTAAACGAATTAGAAATTTATCCATCATACTATCCCTACGAATTTCCTCAAAATTACATGTATGAGGAATCATACGACAATTATTATGAAGATGAACCCATACAAGAAAATTCTATAATAGAGGCCGACGAAAACAATGATTCAGAGGATAATGACATGTCGGCACAGACTGAAAATTTTCAAGTAAAGCCTCCGAAAACCACCGAAATAATAGAATTGAATTGCGACTTAAATCTAAAATTACCATACATATATATACCAGAAATAGATGCTAATTTTATGATAGACACAGGAAGCACCTGTTCTTTTATAAGCCCTGATAAAGCAAATCAATACTATCGTAATTATATAACAAATGAACCCTTTAAGGTTATAAGCACTCATGCATCTAGCGAACACAATCAGGTAATTAAAATTCCACTATTTTCTATATTTCAAAGTAATGACGAACATAAATTTTATCTTTATAATGTCGATTCACGTTATGATGGGTTAATTGGGAATGGTTTATTAAAGCAGTTGGAAGCTGTAATAGATTTAAAGAAACAAGTACTTACTACAAATTCTTCTAGAATACCGATAATACACAATAGCGTAGAATATGTTGTAATACTTCCACCTCGTTCTGAAGTTAGAGCAAAATTACCTGCTAACATGTTTTATGGCGAAGGAATATTAAATTATACCCGATTCTGTGATGGAGTGCACGCCTTCTGCATTGGTAAAATGTGAGAATGGCTATGCCACTACAATTATACAAAATACGTTAGATCAACAAATGGAACTATCTATTAAGAAACCTTTTGAAATTTGTGAATGTGTGGATGATAAATCGTATGTAAATTCTATAGATCACTCTGATCTAGAAACGGACCAATTATTGCTTGAAAATTTAAACAAGTTACGACTAAACCATATGAATGAAGAGGAAAGACATAGCATTCGTAAACTATGTGAGGAATACAAGGATATATTTTATTGTGAACAGATTCCTTTGAGTTTTAGTAATCAGGTTAAATACTTCATTCGGACTAAAACGAGGACCCTATATTCACAAAACCTTATAGACTAGCCCCGTACAAGTAACAGAGATAAACAAGCAGGTCGATAAACTTCTATTAGATAATGTAATTCAGGAATCTTTCTCCCATGGAATTCTCCTGTACATCTTGTTCCAAAAGGCTGATGCTTCGGGCGAAGTTAAATACAGAATGGTTATAGATTACAGAAGGCTAAATGAAATTACAATTGATGACAAGTACCCCCTTCCAAATATCGCAGACCTTTTCGATAAGCTAGGTAAGAGCACATACTTTTCGACACTCGACTTGGCCAGCGGCTATCACCAAATTGAACTTAATGAAGATGACCGACAGAAAACTGCCTTCAGCACCCAAAATGGACACTATGAGTTCCTGAGGATGCCATTTGGATTGAAGACAGCCCCCGCCACCTTTCAAAGGGCTATGAATAACGTCTTAAGAGGGTTGCAAGGAATCCATTGCCTTGTGTACCTTGACGACGTTATTATCTTTTCCGCTAGTCTACAAGAACACATGGAGAAACTTCGTACAGTTTTTGACCGACTTCGAAAGACTAACATGAAAATACAATTAGACAAATCTGAATTTTTCCGAAAAGAAGTTTTATATCTTGGACACACCATAACTAAAGACGGGCTGCGACCAAACGATGACAAAATTAAAGTAATACAGAATTATCCTCTTCCTAAGACAACCACCGAAATCAAAAGTTTCCTTGGGCTGGTTGGATATTATAGAAAATTTATAAAGGACTTTGCGAAAATCACGCAGCCCCTAACGTCGTGTTTAAAGAAAAGAATAAGATAATTGTAGACCAAAATTATATAGATGCTTTTCATAAATGTAAAGAAATATTGACCAGTGTTCCACTACTACAATACCCGGATTCGACTAAACCGTATATATTAACTACCGACGCTTCGAATGTAGCTCTTGGTGCAGTATTATCACAAGGACCAATAGGGTCAGATAAGCCTATTGCATATGCCAGCCGCACACTTAGTGACACCGAGTCGCGATACAGCACAATAGAGCGGGAACTTTTAGCCATCATTTGGGCTGTAAAGCATTTTAGGCCCTACTTGTATGGACAGAAATTTCAAATTTATACAGACCATAGACCCCTTGCTTGGCTCTATTCCCTTAAGGAGCCTAACAGCAAACTAACACGCTGGCGTTTGCGTCTTCAAGAATACGATTTTACAATAGTCTATAAAAACGGCAAACAAAATACCAATGCTGATGCCTTGTCTCGCATAAAACTTAATGCTTTAGACGACGCATCAATGAATGTTAATGTGGATGACGATGAAATACAAAAATTAATACGCCAACTGAAAGAACTCGAAAATACAGACCTAAACCTCAACCAGAGACAGTGATAATTTCAGACTCAGACTGAGTGTAACGGATCATATAGAATTGTTCGAAGAAAACTACCCTGTACCATCTGTAACTAACAGTAGTAGCACAGACACGATACACTCAAATGTTGAACCTGAGTCAACAGCAATCCCAGTTTTGAGCGAGGCAATAGATACTAAACCAAATCAGATCCTAGTATTTTCTTGGTTCCAAAATAAACTACAAGTCAGAAATTTATCTAGAGAAAACAAAAAGTACTGAGGTATTTCTCCCACTAGAAAACGAAGAATTAATAAAACAATTTTTAAAGGAATATATAAAATTTAAGAATCGATACTTTATTTATTTCGAGAACGCTGAGCATAGGAAATTATTTGCAAAAGTTATTATAGAACTCTTTAAGAAGGACGCAGTACAATTCTTTGAATGTACACAACGCGTAGTATATGGAGGATGAAAAGAACAAAAGCTGTCATTCTCAAACACCATGAAGGAAAAACATGTCATCGCGGTGTGAAAGAAACTATGATAAGAATACGCAGAAACTATTACTGGGAGAATATGCAAGACACTGTAGCTGCCGTTATAAGTGCTTGTGAACCTTGCAGATTAATGAAATACGATAGGAAACCAATAAAACCTATACTACAACTCACAACAACTCAGGATGCGCTTTTCAGGAACTATTTATAGATTTATTTACTATTGAGAAGAAGTATTATTTAACCGTTGTGGATGCTTTTAGCAAATAAGGACAGGCCTTAGAGGTTGCAAGTCGACAAACCGCTGAAGTAGCGCGAGCATTAATTAAATATTTTCTATGTACGGAATTCCTAAGAAAATATCATCTGATCCAGGCACCGAATTCAATAACGAACTTATGCGTCAGCTCTTATCTATGTATAAAATAGAAACTCAAATCACAACTCCCAATAACCCCAATTCGCGCAGGCATTGTCGAAAGATTTCATTCCACTATAACTGAAATATACAGACTTGCAAAATATGAACATAAATGCACAGACGCTGCATCTGTCATGACATATTCAGTCATGGCATATAATCATACTATTCATTCAACGACAGGATTAACACCCTTTGAAGTAGCATTTGGCCATACAGATTCTGGTAAAATATTCGACGTAGATTTTGAAAAGGCATATACACAGCAACTCATTAAAGACCACGCGAGACGAACCAAATACTTATATAGGTATATTTCAGAAAAAGTCCATACAGATAAAGAAAAGGTTAGGAAAAAGAAAAGTGGGGAATCTGGAATTGATTTTAAAGAAGGTGATACGGTTTTTATTAAAGATATTAACATAAGGAAAAGTAAGGATAAGCCTAGGTATCAAAAGGCGAAAGTGCAAGGTGATATTGAAAGAAACATAATACCTGTAACAATAGGGAAAAGAAAAACTAAAGTGCACCTCAAAAATGTGAAACGCCCTCCACAGGTTGTTGGCGATCTTCGTGAACCTGAATCTGATGATCCAGACCCAAGGCCTTCAACTTCTAAAGGTCGAGCATAACCCAGGCATGTTACCCGTAAAGCAAGGACAAGCATACAAGGAAGTAGATAAATGGGTTATAGTTAAGCAGTTAGACTTTAGTAGCATAAAAGATGATTTAAATTTTAATATCAATAAATATAAAGAATTTAGCAGTTTAGTAGACATCCATAAGCCATACGTAAACGAATTCCAAAATATGAAAACACAAGTAAATTATCTAAGTAACTTAGCTGTAGAAAAGATTAAACAACTCATACCTTCGATACGTTTCAAGCGCGGTCTTATTAACCCATTAGGTTCTGTTATCAAAACGCTTACAGGAAACTTAGACCACAATGACGCAATAAAACACGACAATCTCATATCCCAATTAAAGACCCAGCAAACGCACACTAATAAGAAAATGACAATAATCTCGGAGATGCTTGACTCTCTTATAAATAGTACTGGATCTCTACAGGAAAATATGAAAATTATAGATGAACGAATGAAACGTTTACAAAGAATGGTAAAATATATAATTACTAAAGACGAGAACAGCATATACTCCACATATGTTTTAAGTATGTTTAACATGTTTGTCAATAATTTTAGAACTATATACTTAATTTTAAGCGAAATAGAAACGGCATTAGCATTTATTAAACTTCACGTTCTACACCAAGCCATTGTTAATTCCACTGAATTATTAGTGATATTAGAATCTATATCTCAAACAAATAGTTTATTGTATCCTATTACTGAAAACAATTTAGTTAATCTAGAAAGATCTATGTCTGTTAAGGCCTATGTAAAAGAAAACCAAATAACGTTCATCATGGAAATCCTCTGACTGATAATATTACTTACACTTATTTTAAAATGTATGCTTTACCTATGTTTGATCCCACCTATAATAGAACAACTGTTATTTTCCCAAATATCCTTACCTCATGGTGAAAGATCACACGTACTTACCCTTAAATGGCCCATGTCAGGAGATAGCAGCAAACCAGTTCCTGTGGAGGAAATTGATATCGTGCAGTATCCTGAAAACACATGCATAGAACAGCTTATGGACTTGCATCAAATCTAAGCCTTTGTAAATTATCAATAGTAGAGCTGGAAAGTGTTAAGATACAGTCTATTGGCCCTATTAACTGGATCCTATTTACACAAAATGAAATAGTGCTTACAAAAACGTGTGGCGATGACACTCAAAGAAATGCTGTAAGGGCACTTACCTCTTGGAAATCGATGAAAACTGTGAGATAAAATTAGGCAATATTAAATTACACGGAAACGATACTACTCAGTAAAACTGCAATATAAGGTGACACCAATTTTAACTCTACCCAAATTGATAGAGCAGCCTACAAATGCGGAGAAAACAGTGAATTTAAATCGAGTTAATTTGGACGAACTAAAATATCTCTCATACAAGCTGAAAAGTGAAATAGTGGAAAGTGAAAGTGAAAGCTTAGTGAAAAGAAAAGTGTTAGTTTAGCTACTGTACTACTCTATGTTATATTAGTTTTAATTATTCTTATTGTTGTAATTTGGAAACATAAGCCTAAGTTTACATTGTATGCAAAATCATCGGAATCCAAATCTTGCCGATAACTTTGCAGTTGAGGAGGAGGAGTTATGGTTACACCAGCACCACCCATAATACGGATAAAGCGTCCATCAGCATAAATACATAAACGCTGAGTATGTAGTAATTTAAGTAGCCTGTAAGCATAGGATTAAGAATTGTAAAAGACAATGGTCAGAATAAATTCATCTCTCTCTGAACACGTAGTTTGTATTTAGTTTGTATTTAGTTTTAAAAAGCTCTCGGCAGCTCCGCAACTTGACTAGGTTGGTTGTTGTAAAACATGTAATACTGTAATAAATTAACACCAAATATTTTGAATTTGAAATTGAATATATAATATAGTGTTATGGTTGGAGCACTAATTCAATTACGATATTTTTAAATGTATTTATAGCTTGAATAGAACTGAAAATATAAAATATTATAAACAAAATGCAGATGTAAATTTTCGTTAAATATACCCACATATTGTTTTTCTATTTCGAGGAAAACATTTGAAATACAATGCAAACATTCGCCTGTGAATGCATTCATGTGATAAAAGTGGCTTTGTGTGGTAAATTGGTGGAACAATAGACGGGAGCGAGTGATTCGATTTGCAACTGAATGTATAACGTTAGGTGCGACATATTATGGCATATAATATTTGCAATTCGACGTGGGTCGTCACGTGATTTTCGCATAACGCTTTTTAATACTAGTGATTTCAGTAACATTTTTTTTAATTCTGTGACAGTAGACGGCCCCGTGGCGCAGTGGCTTAGCATTGAGTTGCGGTGCTGGGGTCAGGGTTCTATCTCGCACGAAACAAGTATTTGTATGGCCTACAAATAATTGTTCCGGGTCTTGATGTTTGTCCTTGTACAATTTATGTATGGAAACTGCCCCCACGACACAGGAGAAAATTCTAGTGTGGGGGTAACGTTTAAAAAAAACAATTTCTAGGCAAAGTGATTAGAATTAGAAGATGGTGGTGGTGGTGGATACAGAAGTGTTTTAGTTTCTTACGAAAGGAAAATATTGAGTGACTAACCTACTACTTACACGAATGTTACTTATTACACGAATGTTACTTATTACACGAATGTTACTTATTACACGAATGTTACTTATTATAAGAATGTTACTTATTACAAGAATGTTACTTATTATAAGAATGTTACTTATTACAAGAATGTTACTCATTACACGAATGTTACTTATTACAAGAATGTTACTTATTACAAGAATGTTACTTATTACAAGAATGTTACTTATTACAAGAATGTTACTCATTACACGAATGTTACTTATTACAAGAATGTTACTCATTACACGAATGTTACTTATTACAAGAATGTTACTTATTACAAGAATGTTACTTATTACAAGAATGTTACTTATTACAAGAATGTTACTTATTACAAGAATGTTACTCATTACACGAATGTTACTTATTACAAGAATGTTACTCATTACACGAATGTTACTTATTACAAGAATGTTACTCATTACACGAATGTTACTTATTACAAGAATGTTACTTATTACAAGAATGTTACTATTTACAAGAAACTTTTTTTAATACAACAAACCCCAAAAAATATGAGGGACTTATCTATCAAAAAGTTTAAAAAAATTATTAAGCAAAATTGTTAAGTAAGTGTTATTATGTCTTTTGTTATAATATTATGGGTTTCTTGCTGGATCTTCCCAAGACAGAGCTTTTTCCTAACCGGTGGTAAGCATTTCAATAAGTATTTTTGTAATCTTTTGGCAACCGTAGTTTTTATTATTTTAATTTGGTATAAGAAAGATGCTGTTGCCCATCTCCTGTTCCAGTTCCTCTGTCGCCTCTTGACACCCACGGAACGATATGGGCTAGTGGATATTATTACACCGCCACTACACTTTTAAATTAGTATGTTTATAGTAAATAATTAGTATTTTGGAATACGGACTGGTTTTATCTTCCATGTAAAATCTAATTTATCAAACGTAAAATGAGCGATGACTAAGGATAATGCATAAGGTATTTGTCAAGCTGTCAACACTGCGTTATATTTCATGTACGTTCGCTGTACTCGTGTCAGAAGTGAGTAATGGTGGTAAATTTTTGCCTTATTTTAACACGCTTTATTAATTTGAACTGTTTATATCCAGTGGACGGCTGATGATGTTGAAGAAGAAGATAGGCAGTTATTTAACGTTATTAATCTATTTTAAGAATTTCTTATGAATAATATATACTTTTAGAGATATAGCATATTTTTAAAACAGCAAGTATATCCGTTCAGTGTAGCAATAATTTGAATTTAAAAATTTTGTACAACCGACTTCAATATAAATTATTAAGAATAACTTAAAAACTATTGGTCAAACCTTGATCAAATTTATATGGGACCACGTGAGAAGCACCAGTTTTCAAATAAAAAAAGAGTCATCGAAATCGGTTCACCCAGAAAAAAGTTATGAGTTACATATAAAAAAAACATACAGTCGAATTGGGTACCGTCTCCTTTTTGAAGTCGGTAGAAAACGAAGTAACTCTTTCAAAGTAAGTAGCACAATTTACGAGGCATTTTGCGATATTAAGTTACTGAGAGAACTTACAGCGAAAAGCACTTTGAAACCAGGAATTAAATTTCTAAAGTCCAGCACATACTACATATTTTACTGTCTATTTTTACTTGAATTAATATATTTTTTTAAAACCTTGACTAAGGATTAAAAACTAGAATCATTAATAATTTTAATTGGTATTGATTATTAATTTTGAAAACAATAATTGAAAGGTTCTTATTTTTACCTCTAGTTCGATAAATTTTCGAACGAAAGTATCTTTCTTCTTCATCAGCCCGTACAAGCCCACCGCTGGGAATAGGGTTCTGCAATTGTAGAGCATGAGATTTGCCTTAATAGCCACCCTTGGCTTGATTGACTCTCGCCATACCACCTACGTCTCGTACCTTTGATGATGCTGCATATCTACAATCTTGCTATCTAACAAAAGCAAGATTTTTCTGAAATTTCCCACAGTTGTCTCTTACAATATTGAGTGAAATGGAGTCCTCTTGCGTCACTTAGTGAAATGGAGTCCTCTTGCGCCACCTGGGATGATGGGTTACCTTTCTCCGCCACTACACAACAACATCAGAACAGAAGTATACTTGAACAAAATACCGACAGAAGACAGTTGTTACTACACATCAACAACTCTCAAAGAGAAACATATTAATGGTTAAAAGTTAAAGTTACAGCCTATATACGTCCCACTGCAGAGCACAGGCCTCCCCTCATTTCTGAGGGGGGTTTTATTAAAGGTTATTCCAATCTAAATAAAATAAGCAAGGTTATCTTTTGGACATATAAATTAATATTTAATTACAGTTAGCCCACCTAAATGGAATTTAACGTCGCCAGCTCGATTCACAATTCAAAAGCGATTGTTTGCATTAATCTATTCTCTGGTCCATTTATCGCAAAAGCCGGTTTGTCTTCATGAACGTTTCAACGGAAATCGAATGTATTACGTGAGCAGGAGCCGTGACAATTAATGGACGCAGATACGCAGAAAGGGTCCAACCCAAACTCCGCTCAAATATAAGCTCTTCTTTTTTTCAGCTCGTTAAAATCGAAGCTGAACATGGGCCTTTTCCTTTATATGGAGAATTGACGTGGTAAGGCCATGCTGCAACTATATTATAGTTGTAGCACGAATGGCTCAGTTTCGAAGGACAACCCTCTTACAGAATACCAGCGTAAAATAGCAGCTTAATGCTTCTGTGTTTCATTTGGTCTTAGTACTCAGGGGTGATAACGCATCCACGCTTTGATTCTTAATCGACAGCCACAGCTTCCGCTTTCCATCAAGTGGACTGTGTGCTTGTTTGTCACCTTATTCTATAAAACATAGAGGATTTTTTTTAATCGCCACACTTGACAGGCATATTGACGATCGTACCACGTTTCACTCTTGTACTGTACACACCGTCACCCGTCTAGGTGTTTTACGACTAGAGTTAAAGCGAAGGTTATTCCGCAATCTATCGGAAGGCCAAGAAATCTTTTTGGCATATTCCATAGTCGCCTATTAGGATGAAATAAAAAAAAAAAACACCTTTATTTGAGGCCACTTAATACGTAATTGCACCACATGAATATATTACATTATCATTAATGCAGTAACAAATTGGCATCCAACTCCGAAATATGCCGCGGTGTATATTATGACACCCATGGGAAGAAATATGTGTGATGGATATTCTTACGGCTCTCTTTTTATTAAAATTATAAATAATAATTTATTTCTCACCGCTATACAGCCACAGTTCTAGAATTCTTTATCAGCTATTTATAACAGGAGTATTTGGGTATTGATGGTGCCTTGTATTAGATGATAAAACCTGAGTTACTGGTCCATAGACCTCATAATTTGTAATGTTAAATCATAATATATAATCCATCAATCAATTTAT
>JAGSMP010003132.1:0-14027 GCA_029286625.1 Parnassius orleans | reverse complement strand
TTCTGTGTTTCATTTGGTCTTAGTACTCAGGGTGATAACGCATCCACGCTTTGATTCTTAATCGACAGCCACAGCTTCCGCTTTCCATCAAGTGGACTGTGTGCTTGTTTGTCACCTTATTCTATAAAACATAGAGGATTTTTTTTAATCGCCACACTTGACAGGCATATTGACGATCGTACCACGTTTCACTCTTGTACTGTACACACCGTCACCCGTCTAGGTGTTTTACGACTAGAGTTAAAGCGAAGGTTATTCCGCAATCTATCGGAAGGCCAAGAAATCTTTTTGGCATATTCCATAGTCGCCTATTAGGATGAAATAAAAAAAAACACCTTTATTTGAGGCCACTTAATACGTAATTGCACCACATGAATATATTACATTATCATTAATGCAGTAACAAATTGGCATCCAACTCCGAAATATGCCGCGGTGTATATTATGACACCCATGGGAAGAAATATGTGTGATGGATATTCTTACGGCTCTCTTTTTATTAAAATTATAAATAATAATTTATTTCTCACCGCTATACAGCCACAGTTCTAGAATTCTTTATCAGCTATTTATAACAGGAGTATTTGGGTATTGATGGTGCCTTGTATTAGATGATAAAACCTGAGTTACTGGTCCCCAGACCTCATAATTTGTAATGTTAAATCATAGTATATAATCGATCAATCAATTTATTCTTTATTGTACATGATACCTCATCCAGTAAAAAGTGTTCAGTTTTCTACACTCACCATACGAAACACAGCAACATTAAGCTGCTATTTACGATGGTATTCTGTGAGAGCGTGGTTCTCCCCGTCCCGTCGAGCCGACCCATTCGTGCTACATCCATAATATAGCTGCAACATGGCTATACCGTTTATACGGTGGAGACTCGCCGAGCGTCTGGTTGTCCTATTGGATTGGATGGTGAGAGGGGAAGGCAGGAATTAAGTCACATAATTCCTGAGCGCACTCTGAGGAAAGAATAAAATAATTTCCACATTATAGCTTCTAAAATCGGAGCTTTATTATTTTATTAACTATGCCTTAATACCGACTTGAGAAGCTATTACGTGTAAATTATAATATTTATTAGTTTATATATATATATATATATATATATATATATATATATATATATATATATATATATATATAGTCCTTTACTAAGCATTTACTTTCTATTAAGAATTATATTTTGTTGAACTGCATTTATAAACAACTACTAATCCACCAAAAGGAGCCATCTTACCTTTGTTTTTTCTTTGCAATATGATTCAAATATACTACAAATTCAATCGTGTTTTGAGTACTACTGTCACGTATGGACTGGTGTCACAAAATGCCAACTATCAGCTGTGAACTCTTTTGGTGGATAAATTCTTTTATTATTATTTTTAAACGTTACCTCCATACTAGGATTTTCTCCTGTATCGTGGGGGCAGTTTAAATACATAAATTTCTGAGGACAAACATCTAGACCCGGAACAATTATTGGTAGGCCATACAAATATTTGATCCGTGCGGGATTCGAACCTGCGGCCCTTGGCGCTGCGACTCATTGCTAAGCCAATGCGCCACGGAGCCGTCCTCCAAAAATTATAATTTAAACGACGGAATAAACTTTGACGTTCGAGTTCTCATTTCTTTAAAGAGATAACCATATAATATTTTTCAATAATATGAAAGACATATTAAATAAGATCCTTAATCGGCAACATTTTATTAAGATTCTTTATTTCTTATAATCAGCAAAACTTTTCAAATAAAGTAACTTTTTCCACTGAATTTTGCACGCTTAATCCATGCTGTACAAATATGTACGCAGCGGAAAAGGAACGCTTAAAGCTTTATAACGGAAATCCTCGCCTTTATAACTAAACGATAAATCTAATACAAAGACAACCAAATTTTATATTCTAGCGATTTTGAGATTAATATGGTTTGGGATAACGGGTTTCATGAACATCTTATTTTAATTAACAGAAAATACTCTTATTTATTATTTATTATTAATTATTAAAACACAAGTTGTGATTAGTTCAAGTTTCGCGCTTAACTACAGTGGTTAAAGCAGTTGACATAGTCAAAGTTGAAACTTTTCACTTGTTGGATCAAATACAAATTAAACTAATTCTAGAGTTAAGACTGACAGATTTGTCAAGTTAATTAAAATAGTTTTAATGCCATTTTAATTTTTAACACCAGTACAGGTGATGAACATAACCCAGGAAACTGGCTATTTCTATCTTCGATTAAAAATCAAAATCACCTCTGTAGTATTATTCTGCTGTTTTATGCCGATAGTTCCTTCCCGGTTAAGCCATTCTTGCTATAGCTATAACACAGTTCAGACCAACAAAGAATGATAGACGGAGCACTGCGTACATATAGTGACGTTGAGACCAAGCCAAAATCATGATTAAATTATTTTAAGAACTCACACTCACGCACAAATGTGTACCTATCTATAATCCTTTGCTACCAAAAACATGATTTTAGGTGCATATGTGTGTCAGTGGACTTTCACGGCCTGTTAAAAAATAGAAAAGAGAAGTGAGTGAGTGCCTGTTAAAAGTTGAGCATGGCTCAACAAATATAGCATCTTAATGCTGCTATGTTTCGTATGGTGAGTGTAGAGAACTGAAACTCTTTTTACTGGAAACGAGGCATTTCATCTCAGTCCTCAGCGATGAAAACGCATCTGCATTTTGATTCTTAATTGAGTACAAATATAGATATCTATGGGTCACAGCACCCACTTACCATCAGGTGCTCATCTGTCAACCTTATTCTATTAATAAAATGGCTTTGCGTCACTTTAAATGTACCCAGCGCTTCTTCTATATTCTTTCTTAGTCTGAGTAAGAGCTTCAGCGTAGCTCTACCACGAACATATACATTTGTTTCAACTGAAACATAGCAGTAGATGTACTGCTGGGTGGCTACAGAAATAAGTGAAAAGTGGTACCAACCCAAATGAACTCCCAGACGAAGCCATTCAAATTGTAACCATAAACAGCTGCAATGTTGATCTATCACGTAAGAGAAAACATTTTATAATTATTTAGTAGAAGTGTTTTAGATTTTCTCATACGTAAATTAAAATATTTTTGATTTTCTCTTTCAATAATATCATATTTTCAATACTTTGAATTATATGTTCCTGGCTTGATGTAAATACTCAAGCATATATTAAATTGATCTGCAGAGCAGCAGATGCGTTGTTACCCTGAGGTTTAAGATAGAATGCCCCGTTTCAAGTAAAAGCATCATGCTATTTCACGGTGGTATTCTGTGCGGGTCCAACAAGGAAAGGCTATCTTTACCTGGTCAAACTGATCAATTTGTGCTGCAGCCATATAATGTTTACGGATTTACTTAGTTTTAGCTAAAATATATTTTTAGGTGATTTTACGTACTTCAAAACGACTTTCCATAAACGACTTTTCTTTGTTTATGTGCGTTCGTCTGAACTGACTTTGATGATTTTTTAAATATAATAATATATTTACAAAAGGGGAATCATATAAACAAGAAGAAAAATGCCACTTCCAGAATTTTATGAAACTATTAAGACGAAAGGAATTGCTCAGTTTGTTAGGGTAATTTGGCTCAACGTGAACATTAACTATAATGTTTAATGACTGGGGTTTTAATAGTTTATACCTCAAAGAAACGAATTATAGTAATAAGGTTGCAGGATAGTGTAAAATAGTTCATATTTAGCATGTAATGCTAAAACTTATCGCTGAAAAAGTTACACTTATGAGTATTTCTTGTCATTTAAAGCCGGTTCAACGTTTAACAAAATAGCGCCAGGGTCGTCGTCATGAGCAGATACAGCGTCAAAACGGTAAAGTCGGGTCTTCGTTGGAGCGGTATCGCAGTCCATTATAACAAAACAAAATACTTCAAAATAACCGAAACAACATTCAATACACGGAGGCAAAGCGAATATTTTTTTTTTCACTGTATACATGTCATTATTGACAGTTGGTGTTGCCAGGTAATAAAAAAATCGAGTTGACAACAACCGAACTAATATTATAATCGTATGTAAAATGATTTGCAGGCCAAAACAATCAGCGTTTTGTTTGTTTTTATGTAATTAAAGGAAAATAAATATAATAAACCTTCTGAAAAGCACTTTATAGCACATTTTAAAGAAAATACATTTATTTACTCATATTTAGAAATCGGTTGCTTTAATAATCTATTATTAAGACTGTAATCACAATTATTATTAATGTGGCAACACGGAATCATCCTCCAACCAAAAAAATGGCGACGCGTTTTGAACTCAATCGGCCTAAATACTTATTAAACGACTTGTTTTTACATTTACTTTCCTCCTACGACAATTAAAAAATATTAATTTTAGATTTAATTATATTGTTTCTGAACAACTTGTCCACGTTAAGCTAAGAATGAACAATCCTTTAATTATTACATTGAGCTTGTGATATTCGTTCGTTCACTTAATAGGGTTTACAACGAACTCTTATTAAAAGTAACAGCTGACTTCAAAACTAAAAGGAATTAAGGTCAGGTGGGGTAAGAGGGACACCGGGGGAAGAGGGACTAGGGACCATAACTAGTAAACCGAAGTCTTTATGACTATCAACTTTCCTTCGATAAAACAGTGAAGGCGAAATAGTATGAACGGTTTTCAATAGATGTCTCTACGTGATTCAGAAGCCACAAAAAATGAAGACACTTTTGACAGTTGTGAATTCGACTAGCACAAAGTTAGCGCGTTTTTTTGCGAACCAATAGTTTGGTGAAAAAAGAGTGCTGGAAAACTGTAAGTATTTCTTTTTATTAATCATTTTAGTTTAAAAACAACTAATAATATGAGTTTCTTTCGCTTGAAAATCCTAACCTCCAAAAACAATAGCTGGGGTAAGAGGCTCACTATTCACGGTGAAAGAGGAACATATGTTTCTCTTCCCCCATGTCAGGGGTAACACACATTTTGAATAATTTATAATTATAGGTAGATAAAATGAAAAGAATTGACTGACTGTTCTGTACCTACCACAATTTTAAATTATAACTAAACTAGAAATTTCCCGCGACTTCGTCCGCGTGTAACTTAACTTTCCCGTAAATTGCCGTTTTATCGTATAATTTATAGCCTGTGTTACCCAGGGATAATGCAGCATTCTATGTGTTAAAGAATTTTTGAAATCGGTCTTTTTAAAATCATAACAAAAAAAAATCAAACCTTTTCATTTTATTATATTAGTTTAGATAAATAAAGTTTCATGCATTTTGTATACATCCCTTTCTTTTTAATTGTAATATTTTGTTATAATATAGCACTTTTGACTGTTGCAGGAATGATATACATATATGATAAAACATGCCGCGAAAATATATAAGAAAATCTGATAGAAGCAAATATGACAATGATAAATTAAGTAAGGCTGTCAATGCAATAAAAAATGGAACAATATCTGCATACACCGCATCAAAACTTTATAATATACCAAGAAACCAATTGTTAATCATTTATATTTTTCTTAAATATTTATGAGGCGCTGTACGGCAATTTAATTGATTCAAGTGCCTTGCTTCAACAATAATTTCACATATTTTACTGTTGAAGCAATAGTTTTGGTGTTATTTTTAAAAGTTTTGGTGTTTTTTTTAATAATAATTTTGGTGTTTTTTTAGAAGAATTAAAAAACTGATTCGCAATATTGATCTCGTTACATAGTGCCATTGTTATTTTTAAAGAGTAACTAAGTAGGTTAGGGAGAGACTGTTTATTATTACTGTTTGTATAATTAAATAAATATAGAAATATAACTGGTCAACTTCTTTTTAGTTTGCCACCCCTGATAGAACCTGTATGTCCCTCTTACCCCGAATTGATTTATTCTTCTTTTTCATTCCAAATGATACCTTATTTCATCGATTGTAAGATCTAATATTGACCGAAGCAGTTCTACCTACAAAGTAACGAATATTTAGCAACGAATATTTTAACTCAAACTTCAATCTTAAGAATACACGATGTCCCTCTTACCCCATGTGAGGGGAAGAGGAACGTTTATTCTACCATTTGAATTTAATTTGCCATTTACGTCAATATCGTCAAGAACTGATAATAGCGTAATGACATTTAGCCCATGGAAGCTAATACATAAAGGCAAGTTTTGTGTGTTTCAAAGATCTTAAAAGACTTTAGCTGTTCTTCTTAGCAGTCAAAATATTTTACTGAAAATAAAGTATGTTCCTCTTACCCCACCTGACCTAATTAACTTCACATTCTTAAGTCGGAGCTTTATTTCTTCTATACACTAAGTCTAAGCACCGACTTACTATAATTATAGTATTCTATGGAACCAACATAAAATATTATGAACTCGGATTTTACTCATTATTAAGAGTTGAACTTTTCATAATGAGTAAAATCCGAGTTTCCGAGGCATTCATCAATCAAATTAAATTCAATTTATTTGCTAGTCTTGTTGTATACATTTTGATCTTAATTACAAAACATAGTTCAAGAACTCTGCAAGGGCACTGCAAATATTGGCAATTAGTGATATTATTATTACATTTACATTATAGTATTATTTATAAAATTATTATCGTTGGGGTGTCAATGTGTTTTTCTCATCTGTTTGGGCTTAATAAATATATAAATGAAAATGATAAATGTACATAATATACATCAAATATAGTAAAATAAATCAATAAAACCCCAACCTGATGGGAGCCCTGGCAGGAAGACCAAACGGCCGAGGGTTAGGGAAAGTGCATGATGCCGGCGGACGATGCGAACGGTATCGAGGAGCATCGCCTTCTGCATTTAAGCCGGAGCAGTCCGTTACGGAGTCACCTCATATGGCCCGTGAAGTTGACCGGGATTTGCCCGTTTGCAAAGACGATTACAGAAAAAATATCCTTGACTATTCCCGGTCTATCAGCAAAATATAAGGCTTATTCGCAAGAATAGTCATGTCTGTGATGATGGTCCGGTTCCAGTAGAGCCTGGCGCAGTCATTTTCAAGCAAGAGCGTGGCGCGGTCATTTTGAGCATTATCATCATTATTATTATTTAAGAAAATTTACAATTTACTTAAATAATAACGAGATCATAAAATATATTATTTTAAAATAAATGATAATTAAACTCAAAAGTTTTAAGTTATAATACATGATTATTAAGAACTGCAAAATATTTGTTATAACGTCTGATTTTAATCAATGTTTGTTGATTTTAATTTGTACGAGATGACGTTAATATTTTCCTTTTAACAGCGTGCACGGAGTTACGTATGTTTGTTGAATTTCTCCATAAAGCACGCTATTTCAACGGAGACATTCGAGCTTCAAAATAATTTGTTACTTCTTCTAAGACCACTTCAAAATGCTTGTTCTAACGTAAGGCAAGGTGTAACTATTTATTTAGCCATAAAATATAGTGCCTACTTTTATAAGACAATAAAATTTTTGATCTTGGCACCATTAAAAATACAATATAAATATCTTCTTGTTTTTAAAACATGACGAATGTGAATTGTTGACTTTTAAGATCTTAGTACAGACGGTGTAGTAGCGGGGTAAAAATATCCACTAACTACCACCCCATATCATCCCGTGGGTGTCGTAAGAGGTGACAGAGGAAACAAATGAGATGGGCAGCAGAGTCTTCCTAATAACTAAGAACAAAACTACGATTGCCAACCCGCTTGCCAAGCGTGGCAATTATGGCAAATATCTCTCTTATGAGGTAATCTATTCCAAAATGGGGAGGCCTATGTTCAGCAGTGAGTTTTAATACGCTGTAACGCTAACGGTAAAAGAATTGGCAATAAGAAAATTGATGAAATTTTCTAATTAATTTTAATTAAATACGAAGAATTATAATTGAAATAATTATAATTTTTCTTTAAAATTTAATCGCTAGAAACATCGAAATTCATTTAAATTTCTTTTTTAAACCACTAATTCACTCATTCATATGTTTTCCTAAAAATGGGAATTGGTTCAGTATATTTTACGTATTAAAACATGGCTGACGAAACAGACAAAAATCATAAAATACATCATACAATGTATTTTGTCACAGCTTTTATCTCAACAACTTTTACTTACACAATACAATCTATATACAGACACATTAAGGCTACACTAGCTGTGACAAGCATGCGTTACATTGCCTTTTTGTTATTAATGTTCACAACAACTCACCAAAGAGTTATCATAATCAGACAAATGATATAGAACGTATAGAAGAAAACAAACAAGGAAAAATTATTTTCATGTTTAAACTAGCTGGTTCCCGGCGCGTTGTTGCCGCAGAAGAAATAATTGTAGAAATATAATTTTAAATTTGAAGAGTAATATTGTTTAATTAGAAATGATAATACATTCATCGAATTGAATGATATATTACTTTCAAATAAATGTGTCGTTAGGATACCCTTTGCAACCGGGAGTTAAAAACTCGCATAAATCAGTAAAACTTAGAATACGTTTCAAAAATTACTGAAAAATCACAAGGAAGCTGGTCTTTAGCAATCAGACCCTCATATACGTGAGGTTCAGGAATAATTTGCTAGTCGCACGATGGTGAGTCTATGTAAATAATGAATGATTTAGGTCGAATAAATGAAATAATAAACATCAATTAAAATAAAATACGAATATTTATGTTTTCCTATTACTTTTATCAGTCTGTATTACAATTATATATAAAATAAAAATGTAATTATTTATAAAATCACGTATTACAAATGAGATCTTATTAATTTCTATAATCAGAACAAAATAAACTATAATTACTTCAACAATCAACAAGATCTTAGGTTTTACTTATTACAATCAATGAGATCGACTTATTATTGTGTATGATAAGCCTTAAAACAATTTTTATCACGAGATAAGCATAAATACACATTACATTTATCACACCTAATTTTTGAACGACTGCTGCAGGTTTCCATCCTACAAGTTCTCGGCGCTTTTATGTCGTCGCTGGTGGGAAAATGCTCATACCTATCATATGGTTTCTCTGCTGACGGTCTATTTGCTGGTCTGTATATTTTATAGTCGCGACGAGGAGATGATAACTGGTCATCATCTTCACTATCACTTCGAGATCTACTTGGTGTACAAGATAAGGCATCTGCCACATCCAAGCGGAAATCTAATAAAGGCATCGTGTCTTTCCTTGCATAATTGTTACTGTTGCAGTCGTTTCTATACAGCCTCCTAGAGCTTACGAGCGCGAGGTTAAAAGGGTGCGTTAACAATTCTAAGTTCCATTTCTTTTGTTTTTATGAAAGTTCTATAACACTCATCTGTTGATCCAGAACATCAATTCCTCCCATGTGTTGGTTATAATTTTTATTATTTTTGAGCAGTCACGTCAACGTACCGTCTAATGGGTTTATCCCACCTTTTAACGGTAGTCGTACCAGAGCCGGTACAGTTAGATGCAAGTATTATGAATTTAATATCTTCGAACCTATTACTATTGTAATAGGTTCGCAAACAAATGTTGGCTTTCACCACGAGTCATTTGAGAATCCATTTTAAATTTTATTGTAGCTCAGTCAGGGTTACGATTTAAAATTATTGTCCCAGTAGAATGCAGATTTAACTTATTCATTTCTTCAATCAAAGGAACGGTGGTAAAATATCTATCATTGTAAACACAGCTACCTGGGGAATACTTTTAGCTAGACCCAGACCGAGATTCGTATCACCAAACATCGTCCTTGCACCCTGTCTATTTCGAAATCTAACATTAATCCTTCACTACTTGTGAGGACGAAGTTTTAATCCCCACAGGCCTAGGTTTGTTTTTCACTACCTGATGAAGTTGACAGCGGCCTGTAAATGGTATCATCTGCTCATCGATTGAGTAAAATCCGGAACCCTTTCTAATTTACCACAGGCACCTTTAATTTGGTCGATCATGGGTTGAACCTTCCATAGTGGATTACCAGTTTCGGTTGCAGATGGAGAATCTGAGTCAACTACGTGTAGTGAATTGCGAAGGTAAAGAAACTGTCCTGTGACATTAAACCGCTAATAATTTCCAACCTAGTACCAGCCCTCCAATACATAGGCATTCGGGGATAAGAAACACATCCCATGATTATTTGTATTGCAAGGAACTTTGCGATCTCACTGCTTGTACTTTTCAATTCAAGCCCCGCAGTGCGTAAGTAATATAAGTTAGTGCATCGAGATATCCTTTCTATAAATTCGTTATCTATGTAGTCACGAAAGTAGTCGATAGGACGCCTTACTACTTTTGTAGGCAAGGGAAGATGGAACCTGCTTCCATATTCTTTCCTACCACTTATTGTTGATGCCGATCTTTCCCTTTAGAACATAGTGTTGACACCGATTTTCTTCCCCAGTACCGGTGGTTGATTTCGATCGCTCAGAGGATAAATACTAATATAACCTTATCTATAATAATAACCTTTCGATAACGACGCAATGTAGATGATAATAATGGGCAAGACGGTTGCATTGTTGATGGAGACTGCGTCATTGGTGGAGGAGGATGTTGCGTCATTAATGAAGCAGGAGGTTGCGGCGTCGATGTAGATGGAGGTTGCACCACCAGAGGACATATCAATAGTGATGTTCGGTGACTTATTTCTTCATTTTCATTAGGATTGTCACCATCGAAGAGATTTTGCAAGCCAATTGATCAAATAAGGTATTTGGTTCAAATTCCAAGTCGTCATCGTCAAAATCTTCGATCTCCGATAGATTTCCGTTCATCAATTGGTCTAATATTACATCATCCGTAATTGAACCACTAATAAGAAGAAAAGGCCATTTTAACACTGTATAGGATCAAAATAACAAATAAAATACAAAATAACAAAATGTAACAACATCACGTGCTGCAACCGATGTTGCATGATCGTGCGTATTCAATTTTGATATAAAATAATTACGAAACAAATGTTTCAATTTGCAAAACTTGATAAGTAAGCCTACAGACACTGTATCTAATCAAATAGCATCTATTAATATTAAATATTCCAATTATTATTAAATTACTTAAAATCGATCTACTTACGTGCGGGGCAGTGGATTAAAAACGCAGCCATCCCTCATCCGACTTTCGACGAACTGGCAGGATGAAACGCGCGCGCAGAGACTAAAACTATTTTTGTCTCATTTGTAAGTAGACTCAAGATAGATCGACGCCGGTTGCGTCCGTTTAAGTTGTTTACATTTTGCTTAGTATTTTATAAAGTCGAAACTCACGATCACTTTAACTGGGTGGAAAGGGATACGTGCGCTACCTACTGTAAGTTAATTGTACTATGCCTATATCCTACGCGCAAGTGCAAGCAATAAATTGACAGAGTTTTACCGCACTCTGATGAAAGCTATGATTGCGCATAAAATAAGAAGAGTTCAAAATTGCAATTCCTACCATATCCTAAAAAATGTTACTGAGAATGATCTAAAAAATAAGAATATAGTTATGTGGTTAGTATAGTAATATAGTTAGTGGAATTGCTTAGTTATATTATATTATAACTTTATAGAATAAATTGCTGTTGTTATTCGCCCAGGCAACGTAGTGTGCGACGCCGCGCCGTCTAACTAGATCGAGCGAATAACTGCGCAATGTAGCATTTGGGAACTGGATCTTGGGAGAGGCCAATGCCTAGCAGTGTACTTCCATAGGCTGATGATGATGATAAATGAGCTAATATTATAAGTTTTGAGAAATTACTATTGGCACGATCAGTTGCTATAAGCTCTATAAGGTTAGGGGCTGGTGCTATTGAACACTAACGGCCGTACTCATAAAAATCGACGTCAATTTGTACTAGCTGGCCAGGCAGACGATGTTCTCTCTGACGACCCTTTGTCCTATAAAAACCCTTAAATTTGTATTAAAAAACATCGAGGGTCACTTATCGGGATAAAAACTATCCTACCTGTCAAGCTGGATCAAACTGCACACAGTGTGCAAAATTTCATTGAAATCAGTTTAGTAGTTTCGGAGTTCATCGTGGACAAAAAATGAGACAAGTAATTTTTATATATAAAGATAATAAAGATAATTAACACCTAATTTCAGTAAGCGATAGTCAAAAGTAAGTCCGTTTTGTGCAATTTTAATATCTTGAAATTGAAAGTTTTGTAACGTAGACATTATTTTACTCTTTAAAATTATTTTAATTAAGATCTAAGAATGCACAGATTTTCTCTCTGGTAAATTTTTTCATAGTTACCCGTCTCAATGCCAAGCAAACAGCTTTAATTTTCTTTTATTGCACTCATATGAAACTCAACGATACAGTTGGTGTAAATTATGACAATTCTTTTCTTTTAGTTTCCTCCAAAATTAGCAAAAGCGAATACCAAGTGCAATTCCGTCTAAATGTAAAAAAAGGAAATATTATTCATAATTCTTTCATTGTACCATTTTCATACCTAAAATTTACTTAAAAGTTATCATTTAAATTGTGTACGTATCTCGCTATCAATTTAAATATTTATGACTAAATTGTTCATAATTTGAAACAGTAAATATATACGTGATTTTTTTATACCTTTTATTATGATTTTCTTTAATGTTTAACTTTATTTTTTAATTACGAAATATGTGTTTTCATTATTTATTTTTTTCATTTTACTATTCATTAGTTGTATATTTTTCATGCTTTTTTTGTACTGACTGCTTCGTTGGTCCAGTGGTCGTAAAACCGCGGTTGCTGATCATGAGGTTAGAATCCAGGGTCGAGCCAAAATCATTTATTGGGTTTTCTGTCAAGAAATTTACAGTAGCAGCCCGAAGTCAGGAAGTTGGCGGTGTTTCAACTCCGTGCCTCGGAGAGCACGTAAAGCTGTGGGTCCTGCGCCTGATCTCTCTCCGGTCGTGTCGGATAACTGCAACATCGGACTATGAGAGTGAGGGAACAGAGAGTGCACTTATATTTGCGCATACACCCGGGTACTATAATCCTGTCCTACACAGATGGCTAGTCGACTAGCCATCTGTGGCCGCCGTTATTCGGTCTGGAGGACATTATTTTTCGTACATTGCAGCATGCAGGTAGCTTAAGGGTGAAGTAAAATCCAGTCATCAATTCTTGTATTTTTTGAGTGGAAAACGGTCGTTTGAACAATAGTTCTTAATAAGTTTGTGATTCAATGTCCCTTTAACTTTTGGAAACTGGTTACTTTTACTTCGCAATTGCCTTTTTATTAATTATATGACACCATTTTTAATCAGGACATAGTAAAACAAATTTAAGCAAGTTATAAATTAAAATAATTTTATTAATTACAATGCTTGAAAAACTACCCATTACAACCGGACAGGATAACAGCGCTGTGACTGTGGCAACACGCTCAACATAGGCCTCACTATAGATTGCCTCATAGATTTGACATAGATGCCACGTTTGTTACGCTGGTTGGCAAACGCAGTATTTTATTATCTTCAGTTGTTAACAGAAAGATGCTGCTGTCCATCTTTCTTTCTTTCTTCTTCCTTTCTTTCTTACGCCATTACTACACGGCGTTGTTATAAATAACGATGAGAAAGAAAATAAGGAGCAACAATGCATTTTTATATATTATTATTTTTATATTTGTCGTCCTAAACTTCGCTTACCGGTACGGGACTGCTACTTCAGAACTACGAAATTACGGATAACAGTCAGTAAGCTTCAGTGTCAATCTGCCTGCCTTATAGCTTGTTGAACCGAAACGGTTGGGGAAGAAAGTTTTAGTGGAGTGGCAAATTATTTAAATGTTATTATTTTAATACTAATAAAATATTTCTAAATTTAACTACAATTATTTGTACGTCAACTGTGTGATAGTGGCGGTAGAGAATCTATTTCGTCCTCGGAATTGTAATAGACAAAGAGAACAAAAATTTTACTTTTAAGAAAATGTAAAAGCGGACATCAAACTAAAAAAAAATGAAAAAAAAAACACACATAATAGCTATAGTCGGTGTTAAGACTTTATGTTTCAAAGAATTAAATCTTCGACTTCAGAGG
>JAGSMP010003131.1:0-13214 GCA_029286625.1 Parnassius orleans | reverse complement strand
AACAATGCATTTTTATATATTATTATTTTTATATTTGTCGTCCTAAACTTCGCTTACGGTACGGGACTGCTACTTCAGAACTACGAAATTACGGATAACAGTCAGTAAGCTTCAGTGTCAATCTGCCTGCCTTATAGCTTGTTGAACTGAAACGGTTGGGAAGAAAGTTTTAGTGGAGTGCAAAATTATTTATATATTATTATTTAAATAGTAAAAATAAAATATTTATATATTTAACTACAATTATTTGTACGTCAACTGTGTGATAGTGGCGGTAGAGAATCTATTTCGTCCTCGGAATTGTAATAGACAAAGAGAACAAAAATTTTACTTTTAAGAAAATGTAAAAGCGGACATCAAACTAAAAAATGAAAAAAACACACATAATAGCTATAGTCGGTGTTAAGACTTTATGTTTCAAAGAATTAAATCTTCAACATCAGAGGCTATTAAATTTACATCTTTTCTTAATGTCCTATATACTATACGTATTGATATTAAAACCGCCAGATACAAACAGTACAACTAAAGAGATTTTTCCTTAATTTTATAGAAACAAAATACGAAGAAACTTTTTCCCCGACCTATTAGTATAAGCGAAATACCACTGACTAACTCATCACGAGATCTCTAAAACTATACACCCGATTGACTTGAAATTTAGTATAGTTACTCATTTTGCAATGTAGACGCTCAATAACAACGGACTTTATGATAGCCCCATCAAAAAAAATAGGTTCTGCAATAAAATATCGTGTGCCCAGCGAAGCGAGCAGGAATCCGCTAGTAATATAATATAGCGTCGGTTAATGATTGTGTAACTTCTGTACGACTTGAGCAATTGAGATCATATTTACACACTATATTTGTGTTTTTCAAGGCGATGGTAGTAGATATGCTAGAATCCAATAGGTGGCTTTTTAGTAAAGCAAATTCTATATTTATGTAATGTCGGATATTCATAATATATAATAATTATGTTGGTTTCATGTCAAAAAAGGAAATAACGACATATGCGCCCGATAGGTGGTGCTGTAATTAAGTTATTGATGAAATCTTTAATTATATTACATAAAGTCTGGAGTGAGAGTGAAACTCATCAGGCCATAATATAAAGCTGAACTAAGGTAAAGGTTAGTCAAAATGAATTGGCGTTATCGTAAAATACTTGAAAATTGGATTTGCGATCGTATTAAACGTCTAACGCTATCAACTCTGCCCCTGTTACTGACAGCTTCCGTCTGGATATTTTGTGACATTTTGCCATCTTTTGAATGCAAATTATTTTCCCGACACTCCATAAAATCCGTGTCGCTGCAGGCCCCGGATTCGATATCCGCACGGATGAAAAGTTTACTTTTAGTTTAGTCTAAAATAATTGTTCCAGGTATGACACCTGTGTAGGCTACGTACTCGTACAGTAATATTATATAATAAGCAAATATTAATTATTTAAGGAAATAAATGTTAATAATATTTAGTTAAAGTTAAAGTTACAACCTATATACGTCCCACTGCTGGGCACAGGCCTCCTCAATTTCTGAGAAAGTTTTAGGGCAAGGAATTGTCTGCCGCGCTGCCCCAGTGCGTGTTGGCGAACTTCACATGTCTTTGAAAATATTTTTTCTTATTTCTCAGACATGCAGGTTTCCTCAAGATGTTTTCCTTCACTGCCGAGCACGTGGTAAATCAGCACTTAAAATTGCAACTAACAATTTCATTGGTGCCGGTGAGGATAGAACCCGGGTTCCTCGCGTACTGTGAAATTTATAGCGAGCGCTTAGCTTCTGAGCTACCACGGTTCTAGGGATAAGCTACTAAGAATCTATATATGTAATAATAAATCTGTAGAGAAGTCGTGTCTGTAATTCTAATATTTCCTGGAAAAAATAAGTCCAGGCGACTAAATAAAGAGTACTAAAGTGTTGTTTAATCTACGTTTTACGTTTTTAAAACAGCGCCGTCTATCATAATACAAAAAATTAAATACATTATGCCCCGTCATAAAATACATTATGGGCTGAGATGGGCAGCAACATCTTCGTTATAACAAATCAGAATTATAAGAAATGGCGGTTGCCAACCCGCCTGTCAAGCGTGGCAACTATGGAAAAACCCCTCTTATGAAGTAATCTATGTGGGAGCCCTATGCTCAGCAGTGGTCTTGTACAGGCTGTAATGGATGGATAGATTTAACCCTAGATTACTAAACTATCCTGCAAGTGACGTTGATACTAAACATTCTTAAAAAATACGACATGGAAATAAAACAGTATAAATTTACGAATCATAAACTTTAATTATTTTAGTAATTACAGTTACATTCTTTGGATTTAAGAGATCACATATTAATGAAAATAGTTCACATTTTTTTACTCTACACAGTTTGAACATATATTCAAGTTGTGCGCCCTACATATGGCATTTTACATTTCATTCAAAAGTCTAAGACTAGAAAACTGACAACTAACTACTAAAGTACTACTAAAAACATTTGCATTGTGAAAAAACATTTGCACAATGCAAATGTTTTTTCTAGAATTTGATTCTTGTATATTTGCCACTTAAGGAATAGTTTCAATACCTAAAATACCTTTTATGAGCTCTTTGATTTCTTGCCGTAATGTTAGACTACTTTGACTTTCTTGACTCGATTTCCACGTTGGTGTATTTGAGTACTTCTTCAAGCATTTAAAATAAAGAGAACATCTCACATAGTGTCAAGATATTACGTGTTTCACCTTGAGGCCCCCCAACAGAACGTATGATATATTTCCGGAAGTAGCTCGCGTTCTTAGTTGTCTAGGCTTCGTGATCCATTTATGTCCATTTTTGTCTCGAATAATTTTTTTCATGGTATATTTTTACCCTGGGATCATATTGCGTTCTGTTTTGACTTTGGTCGGTTTTAATGGGCGTAGAATCTTCAGATTATGAAGAATCAGATTCTATACGCCGGTGTCGCTTTCGTAACTAGAAATAGGAACATCAGAATCAAAACTTTCCTCGATACCTGGCGTAATTTTTTATTCTTCATTATTACTATCTGTCAACTGATGCTCTTTTACTTCTAAGTTGTCGTCTGACACACTCAGTATCTTTTGCTGTTGTGCGCTCTCGTGAACAGCCGCCACCTCCAATAACTGACTAATTTCATTATCTCCGACAATTCGAGACATCTAAAACAATATATTATATTCTATATGTACATATAAAAACAAAATAAGCAATAATAAACATAAAATTTTGGTAAAAAGTGATAAAAACAAGTATACTTACCTTTGTTCAAGACTCACGCAAAAACTAAACTTTCGTAAAATTTACGACACACTTAATATAACTCAATACACAAATCACACACGACCACAATGACAACGCGTGGCACACTGACGGACGTAATTAGGAAGGTACAGTGAAGCGGGGGACGCAAAAATAACGCG
The DNA here is from genome assembly GCA_029286625.1 of Parnassius orleans. Classification (NCBI taxonomy): domain Eukaryota; kingdom Metazoa; phylum Arthropoda; class Insecta; order Lepidoptera; family Papilionidae; genus Parnassius; species Parnassius orleans. The sequence continues at coordinate 9,774 of JAGSMP010003131.1, read as the reverse complement.
AACTTTGTTTTTTCTAGTAATCATGATTTTGCCGTCGTACTTTTTACGATAGTTTAGTAATCTAGGGTTAAATAAAAAGAACAGTACGCAGTACACACAAGGGTATGCTATATTACCCCTCCGATCAAGTTCCCGCCTTGTCGTGGCGTCGTGGCTTAGTAGTCGTGGCTTGGTCACCCGCGGTGAACTAAAAGGAACCCGCATGTCTGGCCTGAGATGTAGGGTCGGACCGAGGTGGCCACTTGAGTGGGTTTGGCGAGCCTATTTCGGATGAGTGTTGATGGGCTGCAGCGAGAGGGGTGCCCTCTCCCCCTACCGCTGCAGCCGAGGTGGAGCCGCGGAGGAAGAGGAGTGTTGGTATGGCGATACACCACTCACTCTATCTTGCGCAACTGTGACGGGCCGCACCGTTGATTGATGCGGTGGTGGTGGGGCTGCGGGGGGAGAGGAGTGTCAGTATTGCGAGGCACCGCTCTCCCTACCCTCCGCAGTCGAATCTCTTGGTTGGTGGTGGAGCCATAAACCAGATCTACCGCTGGGGCCAGGAAGGCTAGTGCTTCTGATTGCTCGTTTTTCCCCATGGCCTTCGCTTATCGGACATGGAGGCGTCCGTTGCGCAGGTGAAGTTGGAGGCCACGGAGGAGGGCGCACCATGTGTTCTTTTTCGCCTTGCCTGAGAAGGAGATGGAGGAGGAGTAGTCCTCTACCCAGGAGGGACCGCCATGCTGCGACCTGCGCTGGTGAGCTCGCGGATGTGTGCGAAAGCGACGAAGGTGGAACACCATGGGGTTTTAGTCGGTGTGAGTCCGACATAAACCATCCTTGCCCCCGCGAGGCAGGTATGCGTAGGCATTTCCCCGTGTAAAACAAGAAAAAAGATGATAGATTAAGCTATGTGGAGGTCCTTAAGCAATGCGAGTGTCGGCCTCTTCTTGTTTTTTCCAACTTCACTTTACCTACTTTGTTTTTAGTTATCCCAGTATGCCTATATCATGATACGGGATAAATTCCTTTAACGGTTTTTTAAACGGATTCATTAGGGAAAAAACAAAAAAATGTAAGTATTAATTATTTATCCGCCGAACACTTGATAAGTCAGTTATTAAAACTGCAATTAACAATTTCATTGGTACCAGCGGGGATTGAACCCGGGTTGCTCGCGTACTATATTTACGGCGAGCGCTAAGCCTTTTGAGCCACGTCTTGAAGTAAGAGTAAACCTGCATATCTCAGAAAAAAAATAGAATACATCATGTGAAGTCCGCCAATACGCATTTGGGAAGCGCGGTGCACCCTTTCCTGTCCTAGAACCCCCTCTGAAATTAGAAGAAGCTTGTTCCCAGGAGTGGGACGTATTAGGCTGTAACTACACATATTTACTTAATAAAATGGATAGTTACTCGTATAATCTAAAGAGTGTGATGACGTTGTCTGACGAAATAAAATTTTACTACTTAACTGTTAAACGAGCACACATGCCATTGATATAAACTAAGCTCGTGAAAACTTCAGATAATTAGTCCTTAATATAAATTTGATGTAAATTTAATGAAGTTGAAATTTTATGACCGTTGTAGTGGACATATCATAGAGTGAAAATTTCACTAAGGTAAACGTAACGAAGAAGAAGATCGGGTTGAGTGGCGCACCTTGGGAGTAGCCTATATTATGTTGGTTGCATCAGGTTGATAATGATAATGATGACAAAGAAATCAATAGTTATTGTAAATGCTAGCCCAACTCCTGGACACTGGTGAAGGAGAATAGCATTACCAGTGCATACTCCATAGTCGATTCTAATAATGTCGGGATGAATTTTCTAACGCTGACACCAGACTGGGAATAATGCATTTGTATTAAAAGTAACTCTTGGTCTAGTGAACAGAGTATCGGGTTATTATAGTAGATTTGGGTTTGAATTTCGACTAAAGTCAAAAATTAAGTATGAGAAGATTGACAATGTGTACATTATTAGAAATGATGAATGAAAAATATTTATTTCGAGTAATTTATCTAGTTCTAACACAGAGAGCTTAATTCAAAATTTCAATCATATTTCTCCAGATATAAAAAAATGTCAGTGCGGAATCGCAAGACCTGCTAGGAGCTTCGTTTTTTTCGATAGTATTAAACCTGTTTTAAAAACATAATTTGATCAGTTTTTAAAACATGTTGATAAATTTTACATATTAAACCCCCATCTTACTATTATAAAATATTATCTTCTTGTACCTTGATTTACATACTAATACTGCTTGTGTCTAGTGTGGAAATGTTCGGATATTTTAGAGAAAATATTATTAATCTTTAAATAGTGATAATGGATAAGATCAGGCCTGTTAAACGCTTATTAAAACTTGACGGGGAAAGCTTGTGCATACTTGTAGAATACGACTACAAGCCTCGTTTTGTCAACCCCATCAGTGCCCTTGTGGTAACGCCGTTAACGAGTTTGGGCTCCATAAACTTTCATGTAAGAAAAGTGCTGGTAGGTTCTTCCTTCACGGTTCTCTGAACGATGTTATCTGAAGAGATCTTGTCTCTTTAATTAATCCCTTGAATTAAGGGCCTTGTGGGAAAGACGATGGTAAGAGACCCGACGGTATGATTTTGGTTCCTTGGGAGACAGGTAAAGCTAAAGTGCGGTGTGCTACGTACGCAGACACTTTGGTAAACTTTCATCTCAGAGGTACATCGTTTAGAGCCTCGAGTTAGAGCTCTTAAATGTTAAATGCCAAAAAATGGAAGTCGTAGCATATCTCCAATATAAATCACGGATTGCATCTTCGTTTCACTGGTGTCATTCAATTCGGAATCGGCTTTATTTGGAGCTCGGCTAAAGCGTCAATAACTTCAGGAATTGGCACTTTGAACCCGCTCACTGTAATCCCCGATTACGGATCGTGCACGATTTCAACGTCGCCCGAATTACCCAAGTAACGAATTGAGCCTTAAAATGACGATTATTTTTGTCAATATATTCCATATATATACGAGTATATATATTTCCCTTATTAATTGACAAAATATGTTATAAGCAACAATAACAGAGGTAGAGCCACGCGGCAGCTTTTGCACGTATGGGCCGGCTCGAGCCGGGGTACCACGACTTTACAGAATACCGGCATGAAGTGGAAGCTCTGATTCCGTGTTTCGTCTAGTGAGTGCATGTGTCTGAAGGCCCAATCCCCCCCCTCCCCCATCAACATGGTAGCGGAATTAAACGGAATACTACCCCAGGAGGGTACCAGCACCACTGGAGAATCCCTCGCTGAGCATCCAAGACCAAGCTACTCCACTCCTGAGCGTGGGTGCTTAGGTGCCGCGCGTATTCTGGGATTCCAATCAAGACAATAACTGCTTGGGGCAAGCTGAGCAACAAGACCCCTGCCACGCTATCCGTGAATTTCTGCAACATCAGGGGATTTCAGTCGAACCTAAACGCAGTCCACTACCATATCGAGACGGCGAAGCCGGCTTTGCTCTTTCTGACCGAGACGAAGGTGTCCTCTTCGGTTGATACTTCGTATCTCTCCTACCCGGGGTGCGGCGGTAGTTACTTACCATCAGGTGAGCCGTATACTCGTTGTCCCCCTCTCCTATAACAAAAAATAACAATTTAAAAAAAACAAGTTGAACTATTTGTAGGCTATAGGAAAAAAAATAACTTTTAGTAAAAAGTAAAAGCTGACAAAGAACTAAAAAGTATAAAATAATTTTACACTCTTTAGGCTTTAATACTTCTAGTCTAAGCACTGACTTGAGAATGTGAAATTATTTTTTTTTTTTAGTTCTTTCAAGTCGACTTTTAATTTTTATTAAAAGTTATTTTTTACTACTACTACTAGGTGCAGCCTATTGCGGTTGGTTAAACTTAGGTGTATCATATATAATTTATGAATTGGTTAAATGGCTCATACTACTTGATACGTATATCCGTGTTTTTACAAATTTAACAGCACACCTAAATTTAACCAACTACATACTGCTGGCCGCACCTTGTTCTAGCCGGCTAGAACTAGGTGTTACTGCACTTCGGCTTTTAGCCGTAACATATATAATGAAATTAAGAGAAAAACTTTCACAGCTAAGTTAACAGGTTAACGAGTAAACATCCGCTCACAGACGGTACGGCATGGCATGGCTTGGCAAGGCACACTTCGGCATGCCGAAGGATCCTGTGGCATACCGCGGCATGCCAAACAAGTCTGCTCGTGTACCGGACGCTCGCGCGAGTCGCTGAGATTGCCGCCGCAACGGGCTAGATTCAACCTTTTTTAAATTCCTTCAACAACATGAAGTAACCTATGCGTTTCACGTGATGCAGCGGCGTGCCGTGACGTGCCGCAGCATGCCACGGTGTCGCGCGAGACGTTTCAACCGGTATTTTATAAACGCGCCTACATAATATTTTCAAAATCATTTTTTTTAAAATCTTTTTTGAATTCACTCCCTATAAGTTCTGATTGGAAAATAAGTCTTTCAGTTAACATAGTCCTATTTGGGCCCATTTTTGTCGTTATAGCGGTCAAACCGCGTACTCACTAAAATATGCTCATAGTATCAAGAAGTCCCCTTCTAAGTTCACGTATTATGAGGGGCAAATACAAAACCCTGCCTCCACATTGTGTGTACCCTGACACGTACTTCATCATCATCATCATCATTACAGCCCTTCACAAGTCCACTGCTGAACATAGGTCTCCCGCAAGGAATGACACAAAGTACAGCCCCGAGCCACCTGCATCCATTGACTTCCTGCATGTCTTACCAGGTCGTCACTCGATCTAGCGAGGGGACGCCCTACACTTTGCCTGTTGGTACGAGGCTGCCACTCGAGAACATTTCTTCCCCATCGGTTGTCGGTTCTTCGAGCTATATGGCCGGCCCATTGCCACTTCAGCTTACTAATCCGTTGGGCTATGTCAGTTACTATGGTTCTACTGCGGATATCTTCATTTCTAAGTTTATCACGCAGAAAAATTCCGAGCACAGCCCTCTCCATAGCTCGCTGAGCGACCTTGAGCTTCTTCATCCGGCCAGCAGTGAAGGACCATGTCTCAGATCCATAGGTCATCCACTGGCAACACGCACTGGTTGTACAATCTAGTTTTGAGGTTTTGAGGTATGTCTGACGAGACGATGTGTCGTAATCTCCCGAACGCTGCCCAGCCGAGTTGAATCCGTCGATTGACCTCTCGGTCAAAGTTAGACTTACCTAGTTGGACTATTTGTCCCAGGTAAGCATACTCGTCAACAACTTCGAGCTTAGTGCTCCCAACAACTACCGTACACGTACTTAGCCGGTTTTTATTTTTTACTAATACAAATATTGTATTTTAAGTAAGAAGAGAGTAAATATATCCCATATAAATTATAAATTGGAGCCATAGAATTTTAAATAATGTCACAGGGAGACAAAAGGCATTCGTTTTATTAAAAGAAGAATAAATAACGCTAAAGCTTTGCTGAAAATGTACGAAGGGAATACGAATATTACAAGATAAATAGCCATTATTTTCTTTTAATTATAATATCAATAGCGTTGTGAAGGGACACTAGTTTTGAAATATCCATTTCTTTGTTCTCTACGCAAGGTTAATTTAAGAATTTTATTACAGTAATTGAATCTGTTCCCTTTTCTTTTTGAGTAGGGAATATTTAAACTATTTTATTATTCTGTATTTTCTTTGTAACTATCTGAGCAAAGAATGTGCTTACATGCATTACTTGGAAGGTTATCCCACGCAATAAAATGACTAGCGCATGACTGAAATGTTGTAGTTCTGCACAGTAATTCTTATTTATTATTATTTAGAAGTTACTATCATAGAGCAACGCTCCAATGATTATGCCTTAAGCACAAATGTGTCGGATCGACCGGCAAGGGTAGGGTAGGTAGAAGGGGGTAGGTACCCTCCAGGGGCAGTCTTTCATTTAATTCCGCTACCATGTTGATGGGGAATTGGGCCTCCGGCCACCTACACTCACCAGGTGAATTGCAGAAGTAAACTTCTACTTCACGCTGGTATTCTGTGAAGTCGTGGTACCACCCCGGTTCGACCTGGCCCATCTGGCCATGGCCCGTGCGACAGCGAAAGCTGCCGCGTGGCTCTACTGTTAAAATTTACTTCGGGTAGGCTAATAAAAAAGAATCATTAAAATTTGTTCACAATTAAAGCGTTCGCGTAACATGCGTTATATAGTCGAAGTCAATTAGTGTTCCGTGTCCGAGTCATTACTCTTAATTATTATAGCTCCTAATTATTGATCACGTTAGTAGAAATAAATAATCCTTATAACTATAAGGAAAAGTAATTTTTAATAGCTATGTTTTCAGATTTTTTACAGACACGGCGTAAGAGTGTGGTACTGCACTTTGGTGGTGCGGGAGTCTGTTATTGTAATCTCCAATCTGCCTGCTAAGCGTGACGATTAAGGCAAAACCCTCCCTAAAATGAGAGTTGCCTATTTATTTATTTATTTAAACTTTATTGAACCTTACACGTAAAGTAAAGGAACAAAGAAAAAGAAGGAGAAGAAAATTACCATATCTCGTCCTCAATAGCAAAGCATGAGTTGCTGTCGCCCGGAGCCGCTAGAGCCAAAAAGGCCTCTATTGATTTTTGTTCACCACGACCGGAGAAATCCATATAATAACATATAATATTAAATCGCATATAATACCAGCTTAAATTTGCTGTGTTTTGCATGATGAGGGAGATAATGGGGCATTCAATGTGAATCCTCAGATGATCATGATTTTCCTCCTGAGATGAACCTAGTAATTATTTCATATTAATTTCAACTTGATACTCTACCAGTTCCTAAGAAAAATGATCAGATGGACAGCCGAATAGATAGACGAACAACAAATTGATACTATAAATGTTCCGCTTTTTTCCACCTGTGAATTTTTCCGTGTTTTGTTGCTCGTAAACTGAATACCGGCAACAACTCTACAAGACGGCGGCTCTATTTTCAAGCGATTCTTTTTTCAAACATATAAAGGCAAATTCGAAATTCCCTATTCAGACTTAGTAAAGTGAAACGTTTATATTCTGACTTAGTGCTGTAACATTTTTTCCTAGTGCTGATCCCAAATTGAAACTCATGTTACACTTACAAACTTTTCCCGTCTGTAAGAGGCGTGGTACAAAGTTGCAAGCATGTATTCTGTGAAACTTTTTATCGGACATGTTGCTTCGAAACTTTTTGGAATAAAACCGTGTTAAACTGCTGGTTTGTTTATTGCCCGTTTGTGTACTCTAATAGCGATTTAGTGACTTTTTCTTTCTGTCATATCAACAGTAGTTGCCAATTATGCAAAATCGCGCGGAATCAACTTTTCTCCCAGTTTTCGTTTTTATAATGGCTGAACCGATTTAGTTGTCAAAATGTAATACATTTTTAAAAGGCAAATTCTTTTGCTCTGTTTTAGATTCGAATTTATAATAATAACTAATAAAACATTTGATTAGTATTTTAGCAAGCGATCAAAATGCAAAAAGCAAATGTTAACCGAAAGAAAACTATACCTACTTCTTTTTAGAAAACTGAAGTAAGAAACGAACTTATAATCCACTAGATGGTAAGTAGTTGCTGCAGTTCATGGACACCTGCATCTAACTTCAATAAAAAAGGCTATACATGCGTTGTCACCTCTGACGACTAAGGTGGAATGCCTCACAGTCTATAATTGTACTGGCCCTCTGTAAGCTCAGACCGGAACCCCGCATTGCAGATACCACTGTTGGCGGTTGAAATAAGTAAGAGGGTTGCACCTACCCAGGTGGACTCGTAGGCGGAAAGTAAGTCCTGATTTTGTACACAACAATAAAAACATCAATGGTTAATAGTCGAGGAGGAATCGGTGTATGAGTACCGAAAACTATTCCACGTCATTAAAGTTGGAAAAATTTACTTTGCCAATATCCGCTCAATAAAATAAATGATGTGTATTACCTAGTTTGAAGAGCACCTCCCGCCTTCCCTCAATAGCGTGCATTATCCCCGTCACCACTAATCCCACCACCAATAACTCACGACGCACCGACGATAATAAGTCACGTATTTCGCCTGTACACGAGGCATCCTCAGGTGTAGTAGACTCTGCTGCAGCAGGTCTTCATGCACTAAAAAGATAAAAAAATATCCTTTATATTTTATTGTTTTTCTTTATATATTTTCAATGAATCAAAAGTATCCGTATTAGGGATTTTTCAAACTTTTAAAAATTCATAACTCAATAAAATTATAATTCATAACTCAAGAAAATATTAACTTTGTCGTAAAAAGTCATAAGACCCTGTTTATTTATATTTCATCGAAGAATATAAAAAAATTGTCCCGTTTGAAAATTACAATTCCTTGCAATTAAAAAAAAATCGGTTTAATCAATATAGCACCGAGTTGCCCTTTTTTGAAGAGAATTGCATAAAAAAATTGAGGTAGAATAGTTTTCGGTACTCATGCGCCGATTTCTCCTGTATAAGTAATAGCTATGAATTGCGTAAAAACTGTACATGGTATAGCCATGCTGCAGCTATATTAACAGTATAGTTGTAGCATGAATGGATCGGCTCGACCGGGGAAGGACCACGCTCTCACAGAATACCAGCGTAAAATAGCAGCTTAACGCTGCTGTGTTTCGTATGGTGAGTGTAGAGAACCGGAGACCCTTTTTACTGGAAACGAGGCATTCCATCTTAGTCCTCACGGGTGACAAACGCATCTGCATTTTGATTTGTAATCGAGGATAGATGTAGATGTCTATGGGCCACAGTAACCACTTACCATCAAGTGGACTGTGTGCTCATTTGTCACCCTAATACTATAAAAAAAAACGAAAAAAATATTGTCTTTTATTAAATGACAAAGCAGTACTATAAGCAATCTTGTACAAAATGAAATACGAGTATAGTGCTTCCTTCAATATATTTATTTATATCACATATAAGCACGAACGAATGTATTCCCGCCGGTAGTAGTCCTTCATTGGCAAATTTGAACTAGTTTATAGTGTTATATTGGATAAATTATCTTATTGTTCTGATTTATATTGCAGCCTCACAGGTTGATTTTAAACTGTAATATAATTTTACTCTCAAAATATTTCTATAAAAATTGTATTAATAAAGGATATTAGTTTTTCCGAATATAGAACAGTATCCTGGCGGGAGTCAGGAGCACACAGCTAATGCAGTCGCCTCCGACGATTTAAATCTCAGCTTAAAAGGATTGAAGAACTTATATAATCCTCAGAATTTGCCCTCAGAAATTGCAATATAACATCCGCGAGTAACTTCTTCAAAATATTTACTTGAAATAGAAATTGGATTTAGAAAGGAGTCAATCGTTTTGGGGCCCACTAGAAATTTTCGCGACCCTTAATGGTATTATATACAAAGAAAAGATACCAATTTATTATTGTAAATAGCATAAAGATTTTATGAAAATCTAAACGGAATTAAGAAATCTGAAAAAAGAGTTGTTTTGATATTTGTGTTCTTGTCATTGGTTTGTAGTAGAGATGTGCCAACTCGGAAAAAACTCGACTCGAGTTAACTTGAGTTGAAATTCACGTAACTCGAATAGTACTCGAGTTACGCAACTCGAATTGGCGGAACGAAGTTGTGTCAGTTTGTTACAAATTATTTTTATATTTATTCCTCCATCCAAGATAATTATTATTACTTAACTTAATAGGTAGTTATATTTTATTGTTGTGCGTATAGACAATTTTCATAAAATAATATCACTCTAACTTTATGA
>JAGSMP010003130.1:0-14023 GCA_029286625.1 Parnassius orleans | reverse complement strand
TCACAGGTTGATTTTAAACTGTAATATAATTTTACTCTCAAAATATTTCTATAAAATTGTATTAATAAAGGATATTAGTTTTTCCGAATATAGAACAGTATCCTGGCGGGAGTCAGGAGCACACAGCTAATGCAGTCGCCTCCGACGATTTAAATCTCAGCTTAAAAGGATTGAAGAACTTATATAATCCTCAGAATTTGCCCTCAGAAATTGCAATATAACATCCGCGAGTAACTTCTTCAAAATATTTACTTGAAATAGAAATTGGATTTAGAAAGGAGTCAATCGTTTTGGGGCCCACTAGAAATTTTCGCGACCCTTAATGGTATTATATACAAAGAAAAGATACCAATTTATTATTGTTAATAGCATAAAGATTTTATGAAAATCTAAACGGAATTAAGAAATCTGAAAAAAAGAGTTGTTTTGATATTTGTGTTCTTGTCATTGGTTCAGAAAATGTAATATTAAAAAAAATTGTAGTAGAGATGTGCCAACTCCGAAGAAACTCGACTCGAGTTAACTTGAGTTGAAATTCACGTAACTCGAATAGTACTCGAGTTACGCAACTCGAATTGGCGGAACGAAGTTGTGTCAGTTTGTTACAAATTATTTTTATATTTGTTCCTCCATCTAAGATAATTATTATTACTTAACTTAATAGGTAGTTATATTTTATTGTTGTGCGTATAGACAATTTTCATAAAATAATATCACTCTAACTTTATGACGTAGCGTATAGTTACAGTCAGTCGGATGATCCAGAGATTTAAAACAGTAGCCTCCTATCTTTTTAATAGTACTGAGATTCAATTGTGTTCTACTGTAAAGGATCTAGGTTTATTAATTGATTCCACTTTGAGTTGGAAAAACTCAAAACTTTGAGTTGGAAGAACGACGGTTAGCCAGAAAGTCACCGGTACCCTGCTCTATCGCCTCAACAATTTTCTACCATCTGCAATTAAGACAATGCTTGCAAAGTTTAATTTTTCCCTAATCGACTATGGCGATGTGTGTTATTTCGACCTGAATGCACATCTTCAACAAATATGACCGTCTTCTGATTAACTGCATTCGATTCATTTTCAATCTTCGAAAGTATAACCATGTATCCACGTATCGATCGCAATTAAAATGGTTACCTATTCGTCAACGCCGTAGTTTGCGTGCACTCACCACCTTTTTCTATCCTGATGTCTCCAACTTCCTTCCTACTTATCTCCTTACTTTCAGTTGCATAACGCTATTCATGAGAGAAACCTCCGCTCTACGAACAACCTTCTCCTCCTATATCCTCCCATAGCTCTGGACTTGTTCATTCTTCTTTCCACATTCAATCTATTCTCCTTTGGAACGAACTCCTCTGAAAATCAAGACGGAGAGCAATCGTTACGCGTTCAAGATGAAGGTACGGTAACATAATTAATAAATTGGCAGAATCATCATAGTAACAGTTTATTTATTTATATATATATACATAACAAGAATATATATATTTATAAATATATATATTCCTATTATGTATATATATATATATATAATTTGATTATGTATATTTCTATATATTTATGAGTTTATATACATCTCACATTATTTTATGTACTTATGTATTATACATTTTTAATATCTTAGTTATTTTATATTTCATTTTATTATTTTTATTATAATTTTTGTGATGTAAAATTTTATTATTTTATTGTAACTTTTTATTACACCTACTTCATTCTATCTCTGCATCTTCCCAAGGTACACTGGTAGAGAATGGCTTAGGCATCAAGTCCGCCTATATACCAAATGTGTATATGAAGGACGGTCCAACGGAGACTCTGCGTAGAACAGGATTATAAAGAACGGATGTATGCGCATGCATAGGTGCACTCTATATTCCTCACTTTCATAGTCCGATGGGACGGCAATCCTTTAAAACGGAGAGAAATCAGGCGCAGAACCAATGGCTCTACGAGCTTTTGAGAGCACTGGGATAAAACCGCGCCAACTCCTGACTCTGGGCTGCTACTGAGAATTTCTCGTCAGGAAATCCAATAACTGAGATTGGTCCAATTCCAGGATATGAACCCAGGACCTTATGATCATCAATCGCTTAAAAGACGGAACGGAAATACAAGCACGAGGTAATAATAATCCGACCTAGATGAAAAGGAACTTTGTACTTAGAAATTTGTGTTTTCGTTTATGTATGAATTTTTCGCCATTAGTTGGATTACATAAATAACGCTTATAATCTCATTTGTTGTTTTGTTACAATTTAATCTTTTTAGGGCTGATTTTCTCAATCATCAAAAGTTATCCATCTAATAAATTATAACCTGACTGAATATAAAAATGACACTATTGAACTGTTTAATTCATACTGCTGTAAATTTTAATTTGTTTATGTTGTATTTTATACTATAAATAAATTTTATCTGATTGAAAAACCGACCCTCAGATATTTCACAGCTTTTAGAACGTCACGGTTAATAAAACCCGAATCCATCGTAATGGTCGATGCAGGCTGTTCGTAAGAAGAAACGCTTGTTTTTATTGTTACGACTGTCATATATGCACGCTTATTTTCAATTTTATTAGGTCCCAGTTTTATTACGATAATATGCAACTATGTCTTCTATAATCCAATGTAATAAGACCGCCATCCATTAATTGTGAGATCTTTAGAGCAGTGGTGGATTTATAATAAAGCACACTAGGCACTGGCTTAGGGCATCATCGCAGTGAGGGCACCGGTTATTAAACTTCTGTTAAAATCTATAATATGTTGTTTTGGAAAAATCATGTTACTAATCAGTCAAAATAGAAATGAATCTCTCGATACTATAAATGCACTAAATCCATTAAGATTGGATTTATTGTGAAAAATATTAAAAATGGAAAAAAAAAATGATATTTTTTACGATATCAACATTCGCAATGTTTCTTATATTTCACATTGCACTTATTATCATTTGTTAACAAATTGATATCCAAAAGGAAATAGTACATCAGGTTTTGTATAGGATGCTTAAAAATAAAATTTAAAATTTAAAATATAGGGGTAAACTACAGCTACAAAAGTATAACTTAAAATTGTAACTATTTTCATCATTAACCATTACAGCCCTTCACAAGTCCACTGCTGAACATAGGCCTCTGCCAAGGCATGCCACAGCACGGTCCCGAGCCACCTGCATCCATTGACTTCCTGCATGCCTTAACAAGTTGTCTCTCCATCTAGCCTGCCAGTGCGAGGATGTCACTCGAGAATCTTTCTTCCACATCGGTTGTCGGTTCTTCAAGCTATATGGTCGGCCCATTACTCAGCTTACTAATACGTTGGTCTGTCGGTTACTCTGGTTCTACTGCGGATATCCTCGTTTTAAGTCTATCACGCAGAGAAACACCTTGCGTAACCCTCTCCATAGCTCACTGAGCGACCTTGAGCTTCTTCATACGGTCAGCAATGAAGAAGCACGTCGGTTCCATAGGTCATCACTGACAACACGCACTGGTTGCACAATCTTGTTTTGAGGTTTCGAGGTATGTCTAACGAGAAGACGTGACGTAATCTCTCTAACGCTGCCCAGCCGAAATGAATCTAACCCGACCGTAGTTCATAAAGAGAGCATTGCCGCCTTTCTTGAGGAACAAGACCACCGCACTTCTGCTCCACGCCTGAAGTAATGCCACCATGGAGGATGGAGTAAAAAGCATCTGAAGGACTTCCGGTTTTCCACCTTCTTTCAGAAGCTCCGCTGTAATTCCATCCACGCCCGGGGATGTGCTGTTTTTAAGGTGCTGGAGATCCATTTTAATCTCGGCAGACTGACGTCATCGGAATAGTGTCGGATAAGACTTGCTTTGTATCGTTACACACACCTGCGTGTGGCTCCAACGATGACGTGTACAGCTGCCCATAGAACCTCTCAATCTCACTCAAAATCTCAGGTGTCCCGGAAACGATGCTGCTACATTCGGTCTTCAGCTTCGACAGTTGGCTATTTCTGGCAGACATATCTCTGGCAAAGACTTTGGAGCCCTGGTTCCGCTCGATCACTTCTTCAATCCGAGCTGAATTATAGTAGCGTAAGTCCCGCCGCATGCGTTTGGAGATCTGTCTGTTCAGTTTTTTGTATGCTGTTAAATCTGCTGAAGACTGCAGCTTCATTTCCCGTCTAACAGTCATGAGATTCAGAGTGTGATCGGAGAGTTTTTTTTTCTTCTGCGATGGGTCTTGCAGAACTTAGCTCCCACCGCATGGACAGTTTCCAGAAGCTTGTCATTCATATCGTCCACTTCATTGCAGTCACTTGATCGCTGCCAGTTTTTACCTTCGCGGTCACTGAGACATCACTGAACAGTTGCCATCTGGTCGTCATAATGAAGTCAATCTCATTTTTTGTCGAACCGTCGGGGCTCGACTTTGTCCACTTTCTTTAGGGCCGCTTCTGGAAAAAAAATCATCAGAAAGAGTTCCTCTTTCTCCATAAAGTCAGCCAGCTGCTGGCCCCTTGGATTCCGTTGCCCTATCTCGAATTTCCCTACTTTTAGATCACCGTTCTCTCTTGTGACTAGTTTTGCGTTACAGTCTCCCATTAACACCGTATAGCGGGTTTTGGAGGAATGCATGGCTCTAGAGATATCCTCATACATTTCCTCCACCTCCTCATCGGGGTGTGCCAAGGTTGGTGCAAAAACCTGTATGATCTTCAGCGAATACCGTTTGGTGATTTTGAATATAAGGTACGCAACCCTCGTCGACACACTCACAATCTTTACAACGTTGTTAACGAGAGACATGTGGACGATAAATCTGACACCTCCTTGGGACAGATGATCACCCTCCCAATCTTCCAGGATCTTCTCGTCAGTCTTAATAGTACGTGTGTTATATGTTGCCAGGTCGAGTCGTCTTAGGGTGGCAACCGAACCTACACCGGAGATTCTTAGCACCCCTGCCCCGTTGCCATGGTCCGCGACGTTACCATGGTCACCACCAGCCAGGAATAGCGGGGCCACCAGGAACTGGGGCCGTCCTTTGTAACTCTCGTTATGGGGTATATTGCCATAGTTGCCACGCTTGGCGAGCGGGTTGGCAAACGCAGTTTTTATTGTTTCTTGCTGTTGTCAGAAAAATGCTGCTGTCCATCCTCTGCCTCAGTCTCCTCTGTCACCTCTTACGACACCCACGGGAAGGTAGTGGGTAGTTTTACTCGCCACTACACGGAAACCTATTTTACTTCAACAAAAACAAATATAAAATGAAAGACTAGAACACCATTTGCTATAAAACCAAGGCACAAAAAGTTAAATCCGGCGTTACTTTAGAGTAATTAAATTATTAAAAGTATTACGGCTCCACTTATAATCGTTGACTATCAACACATAAATTTAGTATTAGTTGTGTCTATAACTGTCCCTTTTATTGTCATTTAGTGAAGGCAACTCTAATAATTTGTTAAATTTATGTTGAATTTTATGAGTAAGGCCGAAAATATTTGAAGTAAATCATATCTTATTTATTTTATATCATCTATATTTTAGTTATTATTCTAAAATGTGTCTCCGAAACGCGTTAGCAATAAGCACCCCATATTAGTTATAATATACAACAATTTGTAACGAACTTAACCTTTTCACATATTATATGTTTTGGTGGCGTCATTTTTCTATAATACATCGCACGCGATATATTTTTTTCTAAAATAGTGGTGACAAACGAACACACAGACCACCTGATGGTAAGTGCATTCTGTTGCCCATAGACATCCACATCTATCCTCAATTAAGAAACAAAATGCAGATTCGTTGTCACCCTGAAGACTTAAATGGAATGCCTCGTTTCCAGTAAAAGATCTCTGGTTCTCTACACTCATCGTACGAAACACAGCATCATTAAGCTGCTATTTCACACTAGTACTTTGTGAGTGTGATCCTTCCTAATGGAGTCAACCCATACGTGTTTTAACCCTAACATAGCTGCAGTACGGCTCTACCATGTAAAATATATATTAAGCCTACTATTTACTAATATGTGACAGAAGATTAAAAAGTCGTTATTATCACACAGTTATAAAATGAATTATACGTACACTTCAAGCCAACAGCAGTCGCTAGCTGGTGGTCATCGTATATCAATTTGGAATGACGGTTAATGTGCGTTTCGCTACTTCACTACGATCTATGTAATAGTCAGAGTGTCCGAATCGTTAACTATGCCTTTTACATATACGTAGGTCACTCAATAAGTTTTGAGATGCTCGAAATTTAAAACTGGAACGCACCGGTGTTATATGTTTCTAAAATGCAAATTTATTTAAAATAGAACTCCATAAGCCAATTGCTCAATATTTAAAAGAAAAACAAAGTTCTATTAATTTTCCTGCAACGCTTCCCTTTTCATTTAAAACGATGGATCTTAACCGTGGACATTTGCGCGCTATGATATATTATGATTTTAAATTTGGTTTAACCGAACAGCAACCAACCAACTCAGCATTAGGAGACTCAGCTCCATCACGCGCAACAATTTTTAGGTGGTTTGCTGAATTCAAAAGGGTGAAATTAATCTTAAAGATGACCAAAGAACCGGGGCCCCACAAACAGCAGTAACGGCAGAAAATGTATGGACTTCTGAAATGTTGGTGCGAGAAAACCCACGAATCACATATACGGACATCGAAAAGATTGTAGGCATTAGTTTGGGGAACATTCATACCATCCTACATCAACATCTTGGGTGAGTAAGCTTTGTTATCGATGGATCCTCGTTTGCTCTCCGAAAGCGAAAATCAGACTCGTGTGGATTGGTGCCATAAAATGCGTCTACGTTTTGAAAACGGGGCATCTAGGCGTGTTTCAGAAATTGTTACTGGTGACGAGACATGGATTTATCAATATGATCCGGAAAATAAAAGGCAATCATCAGTATGGGTCTACACAGAAGGACAGATACCGACAAAACTGCAAAGACCTCGCAACGTCGGCAAAAAAATGGTGGCTAGTTTTTTCGCGGAGCGACATTTGTCGACGTCAATGCTGGAAAATTGTAGGTCAGTCAACTCTGAATGGTATACTACAGTTGCATTACCCAAAGCTTTTCAAGCTGTGCGGGAGAGAAGACCAAAGACCGGGCTTCGAGGAATCATGCTGCATCACGATAACGCCTTTTCACATACCTCCCTTAGAACAAAAGCATTTATTGAGGAATCTGGTGTTGAAACTCTAAGTCACCCACCCTACAGCCCTGACTTAGCTCCTTGTGATTTCTTTTTGTTCCCAAGAGTCAAAGAAAACATAAAAGGCAAGTTTTTTTCAAGCGCCGTAGAAGCCGTGGCTGCCTACGAAGAAGCGATTTCCGACCTGTCAGATCAAGACTGGCAAAAGTGTTTTCAGAGTTGGTTTAGGCGAATGGAACTTTGTATAGAGCATGATGGAGAATATTTTGAAAAGATGTAAAATAAATATTAATAGTATCTAGAATACTTTTTGTATATCTTAAAACTTATTGATTGTCTTACGTAACTGTATGTTACATGTAAAAATAGCAGCGGTCTTTAATTCACTAAATGCACGTATATCTTTTTACATAATATGCAAATAAATACTATGAAACACGATTCTGAGCCCACATCCATGGAATTCCCGCATATCTTACCGTCGCGTAGCTCCAACTAATAGGGGCCGCTGCCAACCTTTCCTCCCCATCAGTTGTCAGTTTTTCGAGCTATGTGGCCGGCCAATTATCATTGTGGCATTTTATGTGGCCTATGTTCAGTAGTGGACTTGTAAAAGGCTGAAATGATGATGATTGAAGCGGAGACTCTTTTACTGATATAGAGTTATTCCATCTTAAACCTCAGAGTTGACAATGCATCTGCATTTTGTTACTTAATGGAGTATAAACAAAGGTGTCCTCGCTTTTCACTCTTACTTCTATAATAGAACGTGACAGCTTAAAGAATAAGCGCTCGCCTCAAAATTTATAACTAGCAAATCGAGTTTTATTTCGACTAGAATTTTAAAGAAAATTTAAATTGACACTTTAAGTTCTGATTTATCACCTGCTCGGCGGTAAAGCAATTGCATGTCTGAGAATCCCAGCAATAGGACGTTTTATATTATTACATTGTATATTGAAAAGATAAAACAAAATTTATCATTAACATTACAACTTAAATTATTGTAAAGCTCTACTTCTCGGAAAAGTGCTTAGGTTTATTTGTGTGTGCAAACGAATTTTCCGAATTATCTCCAAAACAGGTGGACCGATTTAGATACAGGTTTCTGTAAAGGGTTTGTGACTCATAGGTGATGGTTCGTAGATAAGTGTTATGATGTTAACTCGCCAGGGGCGCTGCGATGAACATTGTTGTGCAAACGAATGTTTCCATTTATCTCAAAACGGTTAGACCGATTTTGATGCGGTTTTCTGTGAAGTATTAGTGACTCATCGGCGATAACTCGACAGAGGGCGCTGAAATATTTTTGTGCAAACGAATGTGTCCGTTTATCTCAAAATAGTATGACCGATTTAGATACGTTTTATGTATTCCAAATCCATTCTAAATCCAATATGGGGAGCACCAAGATGGCAGATTAGTTATTTTTGTATATTAAATATTCAATTCTTTCAGTATATAAAATAAATATATACTAGGATAATGAACCTAAAACTAAAAACCTTAAAAAAATATATTGTAATAACTAAAATATATTATTAAAAATAGTCCCTTTAGGCAAGGTTCCGAAGATACTGGCAGCGTTCCCCCTTTGAATAGCTATACTAATTCTTTGTCCGAGGTAGCTGCCAGCTCTTCGGTCTCCTGTGACGTCGACTAACCTTTTTTCTATTTGCTTAAAAAGCCTTATAGCGCTAGGACCCCGGACCAAGGATATGGGTATTTTTATTATATGATAGTTATTTTTATACACTCACATGATATGGGTATTAAATGGAAGGCTGAGAAGAATACGAGAAATATAACGACGTCACACTAAATCTAATATGGCGGACTGCCCAAGATGGTGGACTAGTTATTTTATGCACTCCATGATATGGGTATCAAATGAAAAAGTTTGCTGAGAATATAAGATAAAATGACGTCAATTTAAATCCAATATAGTGGACTCTCAAAGATGGCGGATTATGCTTTTATTCACCCCATGATATGGATATCAACTGAAAGGTTCTCTGAGAACAATACAAATAAAATGACGCCTGCCCTGAAATGAAATAAAATTTTGCATTTTATGATTTTGTTACTAATTAAAATTACTTTGGGTACTGGCATGGCAATGGCTGCCCCGACGGATTTTCTTGAGTTTGTAATTATATTACCTAATAGGTAGGTGAATATGTGTAGTACCTACATATATTTGATATTATTGCTGTTTTTATCACTTCGACATACAAATAGCTACACATAAAGGTAGGAAGGACTATGGAAAGTCATAGTATTTTTTAACATTACCTCCACAGTAGGATGTTCTCCTGTATCGTAGGGGCAGTTTACATACATAAATGTCACAAGGACAAACATCCAGACCCGGAACAATTACTTGTAGGTCATACAAATACTTGTTCCGTACAGGGATCGAACCCGCGGCCCTTAGTGCTGCAACTCATTGCTAAGCCACTGCGCCACGGAGCCGTCAAACAGAAAGTCATAATAATTTGCTCATTATGACAGACCTTGCGACAAATCAACCCTTTTAAAAAAATTTTTATTTTATCTTTCTTGACTTACTTCCTTTAGCTGGGTTTTTTCAAATATTATTTTAATCCTTTTCGATTACAACCTTTATATCCGTCATGGCTTACCAAATTTTTAATTTTGCTTTTAAATATACTGTAGTTTCACGTCAGGGCGCTCTCTGCTGTGTACATTACAAAACATGATAAAATCGCGTAAAAGAACCGTCGAGCCACATTCAATACTATATCCGCGTAAAAACGGTTAACATTTGTCAATACGTACTGTAAATTAATCCGAAGTAAATGTTATTATTATTAAGTTTTAACCGTGTAGTGGCGGTGAAATGATGCCCACTAGGTACTCCATATTCTCTCGTGGGTGTGGTAAAAGGCGACAGAGGAAACTAAAACAGGAGAGGGGCAACAGCATCTTCCTGATAACAGCTGAATAAAATTAAGAAACTGCGGTTGCTAACCCGCTTGGCAAGCGTGGCAGCTATGGCAAAATGCCCCTATGAGGCAATCTATGGGGAGGTTATGTCAGCAGTGGACTTTTGTAGGCTGTATTATATAGGTAGATAGAAACGTTATTCAAATATAACAACAATTTTAACATTTACCTGGAGTCCTTCTTTCGCACCTTATACTTTTTATAAATGATGGGCTACAGTACAATTAAACAAAATACAAATAAATGATTGAGTATATAATAAATTGAATGAAATTATTATTATTATTATTCCACAAATATTCCTCCTCAATTTCAGGGCATTCCCTTGTTGCCTCAGCCAGCATCGGAATCCTCGAAGTCAATATATCGATTGATGTTCAGTTCCGCGTTTGCTTGGAAGGAAGGACAGTATTTCATGCCGGCTCACCGCTGCAACTTTACTGTTACCGTTACAGCCTATTAAAGTCCACTGGTGAACATAGACCTCCTTCATAGATTGTCTCATATTTGTCATAGTTGCCACGCTGGCAAGCGGGTTGGCAACCGCAGTTTTATTTCATATTATTTATATTATTATGATAAAAAGAAAATTTATTTTCGAAGACTCAGCTCAGCAGTAGGACGTTTTCAGTCTTCCGGCTACGTTCCGAACGGAGATCCGGACCCCTCGTATACGTTGATGATGACCACCGTGGGGTTTAGCAGGTAAGAATTCAGCATAACTTTTGTTATTTAAAAATCAAGGATGTGTAAAGTCTGCCCATATATTGCTGAAAAGGCCCGTGTTCAAAAGTGGGGCGTATGTAAGTCGTTTTTAATTTTAGACTTCATAAAATGGAAAAAATATAAATTCGACAGTACTTTTTTTTTGTATGTAACGTCATATCTTTTTATTTTTATTAAGAACAACAAAAGCTGTATAATAAAATTACAATTAAAATCTTATATAAACAGATTAGCTAATTACACAACCAACACCGTTATCCACAAAAATACCGTAGTAAATAAAACACATATAAAACAAAAGTAAAACAAGAGGCAAAATGCATACCTAGCCGTTAACAGCAAAATCGTGAATGTTACAACTATCTTCTATACTATACTATACTTACTTACTTATACTTCTATACTACTACTATTCTATACTATATCTTCGACCATTGTGACTCGATTTTGATGATTCTTTTTATTAAATAGATTATCCTTTGGGGGTGGTCCCATATTATTTTGGAGAAAAATTCCGCCCCTAAATGTGGCAAAATAGCGGAAGAAATTTTGATGGATTGTGATATTCCTTAGTCCACTTAAAAGAGTAAAATTAACTTTGCATAAATTACTTCAACATTTCAAAGTACTTATTAAAATAATTTCTAATTCTGAAGGCTTTAATTATTTTATACATTATATCTAAGCACCAACTTCGGAAGGCGTAATTAGTTTTAGTGTTTTAAAGTTGACTTACACTATTTATTATAAGTTAATGTTTTCTTAATAATTATCGTAATGTAATATATTAAAATAACGTGTTTTTAATAATTATTAGCCGATTGAAGATCGTAAAACAACCAAAAATAAATTATACTAACACAATATTACTATTTTTAATGGTACTACTTCACTTTAATAATAATTAAGAAAATTCCGGTGATTATTTAAAACGCTCTCACGTTTCATATAGCCGCTGATATTAAGCACACCTCCTAATAAATGCTCTCCTGTATTATTTTGGAGACATTGACGACTTTCCAATATTGTTCACAGGCTGAAATTTCAGGTTCAAGAGGGCTATACTTGATTTAAAAGATTTTGAAACGCCTTAGTTAGAAAACAATAACATACGTTTATCAAGCGAAATATCACGGACCACGGACTGTACTATCCAGCGCAGGTGGCCCGACTAAGGGACAACTTGCGCGCTGGATGTTCCCAAAATCAGTTCCAAGCCTGAGGAGCTGGACGCGAGAAAGAGCAAAGGTCCGCGAGTAACAAAACAAAGGGTCACAAGGTCGCTCGACAACTGATGCTGGTGTTGAGCTGATTAAATATATTTTCAATGCATGGGAGAATTCACAGGATGCTTTGGGTATATTCTGTGACCTATCCAAAGCCTTCAATTGTGTTCACCATGAAACATTAATCAGGAAACTACAACATTACGGTGTAAGAAGTAATGCTCTTAAATTAATTGTTTCATATTTAAGTAACAGAACGCAAAAAGTTGTCATTAATAGTATGAGCTCTTCCGGGTCGATAGTACAAATGGGCGTGCCTCAAGGCTCAATTCTCGGCCCCTTTCTGTTTCTTGTATATATTAATGACTTACCTTACATAGTAGGGGATAACCATAATATAGTATTATTTGCTGATGACACTTCTTTAATTTTCAAATTAAAACGACAATTATTAAAATATGACAAGTAAATAATGCTATATCTAAATTAGTAAATTGGTTTAATGTTAATAACTTGCATTTAAATAGCACTAAAACGAAATGTATGAAGTTCATGACTCAAATTTCAGACAATTAAATACTAATGTAATTTTAAATGGGAGGAACTGAGTCTTGTCGATACCACCATTTTCTTGGAATGACACTAGACGCGAAGCTTTAATGGAGCCCCATATATCAAAGTTAGTAAGCAGACTTAGTTCTGCAGCATATGCTGTAAAAGATCAGAAATCTTACCAGTGTGGAAACAGCTAAACTTGTTTACTTTAGCTATTTCCATAGCATAATGTCGTATGGTATTTTGCTATGGGGACGCAACTGACACTGAAATTATATTTGTTTTACAGAAGAGGCCATAAGAGCAATTTATGATTTAAAACCTAAAGAGTCGCTCAGACAAAAATTTAAAAATTAATATATTAACTTTGGCCTCTCAATACATTTATGAAAATGTAATGTACGTACACAAAAATAAAAGTAGTTATACAAAAATAAGTGATATTCATTCTGTAAATACTAGGAACAAACACAAGCTAGTAGTACCAGTTACTCGACTCACCGAGTCAGTAATTCATTCTTGGGGCGATGTATACGCTTTTACAACAAAATCCCAGAAAATATACAAAATTCGACCTGCTCAAAATTCAAAAACTGTATTAAACATAGTTTGTATAAAAGGGTTATTATAATGTTAAGGAATTTATGGATGATAATAACCCCTGAAGATGAGTGTTCGCTGCCAGGCTGTTTCTAATTTGTTTTGTGTGGTTAATTGTGTAACATACATGATTGTAAGCTGTTATTTTAAAAAAGTCCCTGGGTTTCTTGCTGGTTCTTCCCAGGACAGGGTTTTTTCGAACCAGTGGTAATTAGACAAAGAGTGACTTTCAATAAGTATTATTTATAATCTATATTGAATAAAAGTTTCTGTTTCTGTTTCTGTTTCAAAAACAAAAGAGAACGGACGACCTTTTCTCTGCTGCCTGGCAAGTGGTGAGCCGTAAGGGAAAGGGCAAGGCACCCAAAAATGTGACTTGCCGACCTGACGGACCATCAGGAGGGTCTATCCCAGCAGGCAGTAGTGTAAAGGCCAAGAAGAAGAATAAGAAGCAGTGGGAAAAAGGCCGTAGAGAAAGAGCCGCGCTGGCTGTTTCTAAGATCAATACCAAGGATGCTGGGCAAGCTACTGCTGTGCTTGGACTGAGTTGCTTGGGGCTGAAACCAGTAGCCGCGCTGAAACTGGGAAGGATAAAAATTCAGCCCAAGTGGATGGCGCGGCCGAAGGGACTAGCTCTAAGATATCCGCCAGGAAGCAGCGAGCGGCCAAGCGTCCTCGTAAGAAAGAAAGACCGGCCAAAAGGATGCTGGAAGAGTCCACCTCGCCGAGAGGCGAGCACAAAAAAGTGCGACTCGAACAGCAACCAAAGGCTGC
>JAGSMP010003129.1:0-12091 GCA_029286625.1 Parnassius orleans | reverse complement strand
GGCTGGAACCAGTAGTCGCGCTGAAACTGGGAAGGATAAAACTCTAACCAAGTGGAAGGTGCGGCCGCGGGGACTAGCTCTAAGATATCCGGCCACGAAGCAGCGAGCGGCCAAGCGTCCTGGTAAGAAGGAAAGAGCATCCAAAAGGATGCTGGAAGAGTCCACCTCGCCGAGAGGCGAGCACAAAAAGTGCGACTGGAACAGCAACCAAAGGCTGCAAGAACCAACTACGTTCACATTCAAGTGTTTTTTTTTGTTGAATAGAATAATACTTAACAATATGTATAAGTAAACATGCTGTATATTGATAAATCCAGGATATTTTACCCACGTTAATATAAATTGTTCTTGATCAGACAAGTATGAGTGAAAAATATTAACATGGTTGATGATTTATAAGTTAATCTCAGTTACATTATAATATTATATAACTGAGATTATTCTATTTATATTAGCTATTTGATACAATCTCCTGACTTCTTATTTATATTATACCAAAATTGTAAATTGTTAAAAGTTATTGAAATTTGCAATCCGTCACTAAAGAAGCATTGCATAATGGCATTTTGTACCGCAAATTTCATCTACATTAGCTCGTTAGAAAGCTCATAAAGAAAACGATTTTTTAATTTATACTTAATTACTGGCGCGTACAGCGAATAGGCGGCTCAAGTCAAAATTAATTACTTGATTGAACAATTAAAACTACACTACATAATTTCGTATGAAAAAATAACATTTGAATTTTTGCGGTATATGGTATCGCCAAAACAATAAAAGTATAAGTAAAATAATATATTGGAGCAAACTGTGCAGTGCCAAGACAAACACAAGTGTGTTAAATGGCATGAAGAAATTATATTGTAATTAAAACTTAGATAGATAGATAGATAATTCTTTATTGTACACCAAATCAATACATAAATGAAAGAAAAAGAAAAGCAAAATAGTGCCACAAGGGCGGTGTTATCGCTAAAAGCGATTTCTTCCAGAGAACCTTTGGATGGACAGGATTACAAAAAGCAAAATTGTGTGGTTTGGTGATACAGAAATAATATTTATAAAGATTAGCATATAATATATAGAACTAAATAACAAATAAAGACATAAAATACGAATGTATACATATATAGATGGCACGAATTCAAAGGTTAAGATAGTGATTGTATACAAGCTTCTGAAAAACAGATAAAGATTGGGCGCGTCTCACTGACAGAGGTAGGGCATTCCATAGACGGACTGCCTTAAAACTTACTTTGTTGAAACAAATTTAAAAAAAAAATAGCAGCTTAATGCTGGTGTGTTTCGTATGGTGAGTGTAGAAAAATGGAGACCCATCTTAGTCCTCAGGTGTGCCAACGCATCCGCATTTTGATTTTTAATCGAGGATAAATGTAGATGTCTATGGGCCACAGTATCCACTTACCATGAAGTCGATTGTTTGCTCGTTTGTCACAAGTGTCTGTAAAATCATGGCTAAAACTATAACAAGAATATAAAGCAGCAAAGAAATAATTATAGTAGTGAAGCATGTTACTGAAAGAAAATTAACTAATGTTTCAGACCCAGTTACTCCGATGCAAGGTCTTGTGATATTAACTAATCCTCTAGTTATAAAGGAAAAGGGTGAAATGTTTTTAGGTATGATTTATTTTGATTAAGAGATGATTTATTTATATAATTTGCATGCCACAAGAAATACATCATACATCAAGTGACACCCCGTAGGGGCATAACAATTTATAACAGGGTAGTTTTTTTTTATAATACTGATGATAACTATTTATATTTCATATTTGATAATATGATATATATTTCATTTTTTTAACACAAGCATTTTAAACTTACCAGGAGTGGCTAAAGGGAATTTTTGTAATGATAATAGCATTGTTAGTATTTAAAAAAAGTGTAAATGTATTTATAAATGTATACATATATTTTATATTCATAAATGTAATATAATATATATTTATATATATAATTTTAATTTTAATTATCCCTTTCTATTTAGATTATTACTGCATCACCTCTTATATGTCTATCTCTGTTTAGCCTACATAAGATACATAATATAGGCTAATCCACAATTAAAAACAGGCTGTGTCTTATTCATTTTCATCAAGTGCAACAAAAAGACCAGAATTAGCGAATCAAATGAAAGGGTGTGGACACTAGACGGGATCGAAGTTTTATAAAAAAAAAAATTGGAAAATGATTGCGGCATTACATCAGTGTGGTTGCGTCATCTAAATCAGGACCCACTGGAAAATTTCTTTGGTGCGGTTAGAAGCCATGGGTGCCGCAATATTAATCCAACTTGTGACCAATTTGAGTCGGCTTTTGCTACCCTTTTGATTAATAATTTAAGTAGTGTCCACACTCATGGTAAAAACTGCGAGCTAGATTATTGTTAAGCACATTTTTTCATCGTCATAAGTCCATTGCTAAAGATTGGTGATACTATGGGAATATTTGCCATAGTATATATATCAGGCGGGTTGGCAAACGCAGCGTTTTTTTTTTTGAAGAGGCTGCTACCCATCTCATGTTTTAGTTTATCTCTGTCGCTTCTTACGACACCCACGGGATGATTTTAGTAGTGAATTCTCTTACGCCGTGATTACACTACAAGGTACAATATAGCACACATTATTTCTAATACATATTTTATAAAAAAAGGTGAGTTAGAAATAATGCAAACAAGCATAATTTATTTTGAGCTTTAAATTATTTGATATATTATATGTTATTATATAAGTTAAGTCGTCTTCATTGCTAGCATACTGCGTGAATATTTGTTTCCAAATATTCATTATTGTGTAAATATTATTGCTTGAATATTTGTTTTTATCAATATTTGATTCGATTTTTG
This sequence comes from Parnassius orleans, assembly GCA_029286625.1. Classification (NCBI taxonomy): domain Eukaryota; kingdom Metazoa; phylum Arthropoda; class Insecta; order Lepidoptera; family Papilionidae; genus Parnassius; species Parnassius orleans. The sequence goes on along the minus strand of JAGSMP010003129.1, from coordinate 9,219 downwards.
ACTAGCAATTGGTTTAAAATTCATTTCAAAAATTTATAAATTGCCGCAATTCCGAAAGACCTCAATTTTATTATCATTTCCATTTCAAGTTAGTTAATCTTAAAAGATTAACAAAAACAAATATTCAAGATTGGATTCGATTTTAATGAAACAATAATTCAGAATTGCTTACTTGATTAGCAATTTGTTTATAATTCATTTCAATTCCAAATGATCTCAATTTTGTCTCTTGACGCATTTTAAATTATATATATAATTGAAAAAGTTGTGTGCAGAATTACATAATTAATTTTTTTTAATTTTGTTCTTATCTTTGTTTCAGGCTTTTCACTTAGTGTGTCTGGAATTACAATCATCTAGGCGGTTCATTAATTTCTATATTCAAGTTGAAGAAATGTACTGATAATTATTATTGTAATGGTAAGAATTATTGTATTTGGGTAATTTTTTTAATAAATCTTGTAAACATTATGTTGGAGTCTTATTTTGATTTTAATTATTAATATCTGAGATGAGAACCTATGTATATATATATACTAGTTATGCATTGCCATTTTATAGGTCGAAGATTGGTCTCTATTTCGGTTTATACAAAGGTACTCTGTGGCCTAGCAGGCCGAGTGCAGGCGAGCGCCAACGGCCGCCACTAGGGATTGCTCGCTACGACTCGTCCACTTCGGCGTGGCGTAGGGGCTGTTGTTGGCCGCCCTAAGCGAGTGTCGTTCCTACAGGCGGCTCTGCCGCTTTTCTGTCACCAAGGTGGCGGGGAAGTTAATTTGTTAGGAAAATTTAAAGGTTTATGTTTTCCTTTCTGTGGTATTAGCTATATTTTATATTAATAAGATTAAAAATTAATAAACCAAACCACAGATATTCACAAAAGTAGAAAAAAAATAAAAATGAGCAAAAATTTAAAGAGCAAACAACTGAGGCATTGTTTTGTGTATTTATATTATACTTTTGAAACTGATAAACTTTTAAATATTTAAAACTAACTTTTCAATTAAATGACATTGTGTAAGTAACAAAAAACTTTACCTCAGTGTCAACTAGCGACATCTGGTGAGCAGAAAATTATTAACTCCTCATTCACCTGTCCGCCCAAGTCCACTGAAACCTAAACTTATGAGAAATAATCAACAACGTGTCAACTAGATATCGCGGTATGGTTGGGTTAGGAGAAATAGATATGGATACAAATGAGTTTTACAGTTCTTCACAACAAGCAAATATTTGCAATGCTATTTCGCGAAATTTTTGAAAGTTCTTTCCTTGAGAAAGAGTTCATATTCCAAATTAAACCAGCTGTGACAACTCTAGTGATTGTGGACTAGAGTCTACTCCACACAGTGGAGGAAAAGATCCTTCATATGTGAGGAATAAAAATATATCGAAAACATGATGTGAAGTCAGCCATCACGCTCCAGTCATCGTGGTGGCTCCACAACCCTCCCGAAAATGGGAGGAGGCCTGTACCTATCCCGGACTGTATATTGACTGAAAATTTACTCTGTATTTAGCTGAAAATTTATCTTCTTTGAAAGTGTTGTCTTCGAGTGTATCGCATACGAGAAGAGTATCGTTAGAAACTTCATTATCTTTATCATTATTACCGACTAATATATATATGAACATAGTCCTCCCCAAAGGGACGCCATGAAGCACAGTTCTGGTTCACCTGCATCCACCAATAGCTATTTTGGTTTATGTGTACAATATAGACAAGAGTTGGTCAATTAGTTAAAGATGTAATGAAGTAAAAAAAATACGGTTGACCCTACAGGCCATCCCTGGAACTTCCCGCTAATTTCAAATTTTGGTATTGATCGTTACATCTGTTTTAAAGATATTTCAAAATTTTATTATTGAGATTTCTCAAAATCTACGGGTCCGAATCGGTTCAAATGGTACCTATGGAGTTATATATAAGTTTGGTGAAACCCTTTCGAACGCCGTCGTGTTCGTTCAAATCAGTCAAGCCCATAGATATAAAAATATTTCTATGGTCAAGACATTCACGCACGCACGCACGCACGCACGCACACACACACACATAAACATAGTGACATCTTCGTAGGAATAGTCAGAATAGCTTCCTAGGACCTAAAAACGTCGAGATCTGATGAAACCTCGATTTTCGAAAACTGGGGTGAAACCAATAACTTCCAGATTTTTTGAAAATCATTGATTTTCAGAGCGGGACATTAAAAAAACTAAGTACTATACTTTTAGTAAGTTAGCGATGATGAATTATAGCAAAATTTAAATACCAAACGCCTTAAAATGATAAAGATGTAGGCATAAGTTGGTAAATATAGATTTTTAGTCTATGTTAAGTTTTATCTTAATATAATTGATGTGCGTCACAAGTGACTTCCATCGCAATGTTATTGCCTTTTGTACCATATAAATTATAATCATAGGTTAAAATAACAAAATATAATAAAAAAATATTATTATATAACCTCGGTGTCGGTCATAATGCTAAATTTTGTAAAAATCTTATAAAGTTAAATCTGCATCCATAATTAGTGCACATTTTTACCGGAGCGTGTTACAGTTGCAAAGTAGTAAATAAAACGTAGTGACTATATTATACTTTTTGGAAGTAAAGGCAAAACAATAAGTCGCTGTTAATAAAATATATATTGCATTTTTCATTTTCTTCTTTTTTATCATACCGTTTCCGTCTAATGTTGAACATGGGCCATTCATGTTTAGGAAGAATTTGCTATAACCGCTGCTCTAGACAGACGGAGAGGATTCTCCGTAAGCACTAGAACTAAATGTCAACTGTCTGGATATTATAGTTACCTAGGTATGAAATTCCTTGACGTATAGTCGGAGTTGTGTCGAAGACTTATATTATAACACGAAGCCTCCGTGTTCCTTATTATAAAAAGGCTTTTGCGCCTTTTTGTCTGAAATGAGATATTGATATTGCTTCCGTCACAAAAACTAAAAATATTCACAGTCAGTTTCCTGTTCCAGTTTCAGATCCTTACATTACGAAAAAATTTAACCATGACAAAATACTTTTTCATTAGAGTATTCACTGGCCTATTCGCAAAATCAGTGTATATGTCTTTGTATCCAATAATTACAGGACTGGGTCTACCATTTATTATCTATCCATACCAGCTATTATGAGCCGGGAGCAAGGGGGCGAAGGGGCTAAGGCCTCGCTTTAAATTTCACAGTACGCGAGCAACCCCGTTTCGATCCCCGCCGGAACCAATTAAATTGCAACTGCATTTTAAATACTGATTTACTACTTGCTCGGCGGTGAAGAAAAACATCGAGAGGAAATCTGCATGTCAAAGAAATTAAAAAAATATTTCGAAGCCATGTGAAGTCTGCCAACATTACAACATATTAAACGAATGAAATGCATGTAATAGTTAATTTTATCACAAAATAAACATTTTATTGTAACACAGTATAACAATCCACCACAAATTACAACAAATACACACAAAAACTTACCGAAATCTCGAGCACGTTTTCTTAAGAAAAAAATTGCAACAGCGACGCATCTAGTCATATCTTTGGCAGCAGTGCAAATTAACGACTGTAGCTCGTCAACCTGACATGATATTGGTTCGTAGATGTGCTATTAGTCAATAAGGACACACACATTCAATTAAACGTTATTTTAAAGGTGTAAACAAATTTCTACACTATTCATATGGAAATAATGTCTGTAAAGGTTGAGTACTGATGCAGGGCTGACCACCGGGTGTTTTACCCTATATAGGGGAGGTGGGAGGATAGAAAATACTTAGGAAAAGGATATTATATCGGGACTGTTCCAAAGCCACAACATTCCCTCCCACCTGAAATCACCTAGGGATATCACGACACAACCATCGACCCGGCAGCTCTTCAGGTCCCCAGTTGCTCATAGAATATACATTGATATAAACTTAATAGATATTTTGAACTAAGTTGTGCATTGATAACCTTACACTAAAAATACAAAAGGAAGCCAAATTTAGTTAATTTAATTTTTAAAATTAGAACTTACAATCTAGCTAAAATAATAAAACTAAGATTCAGCCAAGAGGAAGAGGGCAGACTTTGTAGTAAGTTTGTAGTGGTCTTGTAAGTAAGCCTCTTTTAGTCTTTAAGGTCACAACCAGACAATATTGCCCTTTCCGGGGTGGATTTGGACTACTTGACCTAGGCGCCATTCGTTTGGTTGTAGATTAGGTTCAATGATTGAAACGAGTTGACCAATATTAAGATGTTTGTGATCCTCCTTAAACCGCTTAACAATTTGTTGAAGCGTATGTAAATAATCATTTTGCAAAATACGCCAAAACTTTGTGAGAGCTTTTGAAGTAACTGCTAGCGTGTTCTAGGATTCACATCTTCAATGGACGGTTCTGGTAGAGCGACTAAAGGGCGTCCTATAATAAAATGACTGGCTGTGAGAATATCAACTTCACCATGATCAGAAGATAACTGACCTCTTGAGATAATATTTAGTAGATTGTATACCACTTTCAAAAATGCCTCCAAAGTGAGGTGCTGAAGGTGGATTTAGTTTCCAGGAGATTCCACGAGACGTAAATTGATCAGAATTATCCTGTTTTTTATCTATCAATAATTTAACCATTTCACCAAAGTATCGTTTAGCACCTACAAAGTTAGTGCCACAATCTGTTACAATATGTTAACATATTCACGTCGAGACACGAATCTGTCTAGGGCGGCTAGAAACGCTTCTGTACACAGTTCAGCTACGAGTTCTAAATGGACTGCTTTTACAGATAAACAAATGAACAAGCAAATGTAAGCCTTACGGACCCGTACGTTACGTCTACTGTTTTCTTTTACAAGAAAGGGACCGCCAAAATCGATTCCTACCTGTCGAAAACAGCAACCTTGTTGAGATCTACAAGGTGGCAGGTTGCCCATAGACGGCTTATAGGGTACAGGTTTAACCCGAAAGCAAGTCACACACTTTGCTAAAATAGAACGAATAAGATTTCTAATTCCTAAAATAAAGAATTTGTGAACAATTAGTGACTGCAACAACGTGCGAGGTTCACAGTGCAAATACCGTTTATGATAATAGCTAATAATTAATTTAGATAATTTTTTTGTGTTTGATAGAACGTTATAACAAGAGCGCACCGCACAACTCCAAACGATTAATTGTTAGAGGACTAATCGGAGCTACTTTAGATTTATAAATAAAAAGAGAAACTTGTTTTTGATCATTGATACTTGATCGGAGTTAGACACAGCATCCATATGCTTTTGTTGATCCATCGCAAAACCCAATCAGCTGGTGTGTAGCTGCTAAGTCAATCACGGTTTTACGAGGGATTTTTATAGATTTTATATTAGATAAGTCAGACACAAATGAAACCCAATCATTACACAGATTGGCGGGAATGAGTTTCTACACCAGTACTAGCTAAGTTGGAGATGTAATTCCTATTTCAAGATTTAGTGACTAATTGATGATTAGACTTCTTAGTACTTCTGCATCATGATAGAGCAACTGTTTGAGGATCAATCTATCTATAAATCCAAGTTCTCCAGACAGACAAATAAAGGCGTCCATAAAGCCAAAGAATCCTCCTCCTCCTCAGTGATATCCTGAATTTTATTATGCCAAGATTTACTGAGTAACAGGTGACAATTAATGACAAAAAAATCGTGACGAGAGCTAAAGCCAAATGATTGGGCTGTAAGTCTCTCCCTCTCAAGAGTTGGAGATGTAATTCCTATATTAAGATTTAGTGACTAATTGATGATTGTCATATAGGTAAGTATACTTTTTTCTTAACTTCATATATTCAATAACTTTAATAAAGTTTTATACTTAAATCATTTAGCCACGCTAATAATGTAAAATACATTAGCTATGAACGTGACTTAGCGTGTAATTTGTACTTTGGCTATGATTAGTGATGGTGATTTATAAATTTTTTCATTTCGAGAACGAAACACGAAGGGCTAGGGAGACACTATTCCGGATAATAAACATTCAGGTAGTTATATTGATGGAACGAATGTTATCCCCGTAAGCGGTTGTTTTGATAAATCGCAAAATATGTACTCATTTATATTTTATCTGTAATATATTACGTTTATAAAAAGTTTCATACAAATTGTAGCACCCTATTTTACACCCTTAAGGCTTAGGGGTTGACTCCATCACAAAAGGCAGCTACTGTCCAAGTGCATGTCGTGCGCATGTGTATCGATGATAAGTAAGTGCATTGACGCCTCCTAACTGCTCTGATTTCCGAGTACAACTTCATCGTAACAATGCAACAACGGTTCGAAAAATGTCTGGTCTCGCAACTCCAAAACGACTCGACCGATTTTGATATTTTTTTTTTGTGTGTAATGAATTGGTCCCTAGATGGTTTAGATTCACATTTGGGTCCGCTGTTGTTGAGATCCAGAAATCACCCGTACGAAACCGGGGCGGATAGCCAGTGTAATATATATATCACACATTATAATGCAATTGCAGAACAGTGCAATTAGGTTCATTGCAGTGATCACCGTAATAAAATACTATTATTCCGTTCGCTGTCCCGCTTACTACATAATATAGTTCATTGCTATTATCTTATTATCTTGAAAGTCGGACAGTGAAAGTATAATAAGGTCATTGTCGCTTTTGATAAAATGTTTACATTCATATCGCTCCCTGTGACGTCACAATGAATAGCGTACGCGGCAATGCAACCTTCCGCAGGTTATGATTTCCGTAAGACGACTGGCTCTAACTATATTTATAATTTTTAAAAATTGTTTTCACCGGTAATTTAACAATCGATTTTACACATAATCGATATTAGCCATTTCATATTACTTACTACTATTAGTAAATAAACTATTACACAATTAGAGAAGAGAGTTTCTTGACAGAAAAACACAATAACTGACTTTTGCCTGACCTGGAATTGGAAACCATTGACCATGAACCAACAGTCGCGCTTACGACTACTAGAATAACGAGGAAATAAATTTGATTTCAGAATAAAAACTTTTCTTGTATTTCATTTTTTACTAAACAATGACTGTACAAAAGCGTTATAATAAAACTAGTTAGTAAAAACATAGTTGTAAAAACTCTTGGAATGAGGTGGTCGCTTTCAAGCTGTTTCTTAAATAGGTTTTAAGTAATTAGTCACACACACACACCCACGCACGCACGCACGCATTCACGCACGCACTCACGCACGTACGCATTCGCGCACGCACACACACACACACACACACCGCGTAGAGCAATCAACTGAGCTATCAGTTTGCGTGGTTTCACAGTGACGTCACAATCAATAACTGCAGGAGACCTAGAAAGTTATAAACACCTACCTATATATTACATTGAAACCTCCTACCTGCTATGATTTCCGCATGAATTCATATCGTAATGGCGTAACAGTTTTAGAATTAAAAATAGATACAAAAGTCTAGATTTTAAATTTAATTTAATAAATAAAGTTAACATTAAAAGATAAAGATAGTCTCCAATAGTTACATTGTTAGGTTATAGTTAAACGTAGTAATCTACTTCAGCTTGCAGCTAAACGTGGTAGAGCCATGCTGCAGCTATATTAATAGTAAAGTTGTAGCACGAATGGGTCGGCTCGATCGGGGAAGGACCACGCTCTCACAGAATACCAGCGTAAAATAGCAGCTTAATGCTGCTGTGTTTCGTATGGTGAGTGTAGAGAACCGGAGACCCTTTTTACTGGAAAAGAGGCATTCTATCTTAGAGTCCTCACGGCTGACAACGCATCTGCATTTAAATTCGCAAACGAAGATAGATGTAAATGTCTATGGGCCACAGTAACCACTTACCATCAGGTGGACTGTGTGCTCGTTTGTCACCCGTATTCTATAAATAAAAAAATCTTACTAATCTGTTGGGGTATGTCGGTGTCGGTCACTCTGGTTCAAGTTTATCACGCAGAGAATACGTAATACGTAACTAATGAATATACATTATATATATATATATATCGTAGGAGCCGTGGTAGCTCAGATGGTTAGCGCTCGCTGTAAATTTCACAGTACGCGAGCAACCCGGGTTCGATCCCCGCCGACAGAATAACCGAGTTGAGGCGCCAATGTCGCTTTATTATATATTTGTTAAACAAATAAATAATAACAACAATTTTTTTAAGATATTTAATAATACTACTTATAAAGTAGACTAATATAAATACTTCTAAAGAAAAACTAAGCTGACTAATAATAAGAAAGAACAAAATAAAATAAAATTAACGGGTCGCGGGTTCGACGCCTTTCAGAATCAGGAGAAAAGCGAGTACTTCCCTGACACGACTGGCGGCGAGTTCGACGCGAGAGGTTGGGGATATGTGTCCTTTTTAAAGCGATTTTACTTGCGAGTTTAAGGTATATATATATTTCTTTATTTAATTTAATTCCAAATACTCCCATCTTATGTTTGGAAATAAAATAATAAGAAGGATATCACAGCTCCAGCGAGGTTCCCCAATGTAAGGGGAAGAACCGTTAACATTTAATAATTATCAACAAACTTATAAAATCTATTAGATATAATTTGCATAACGTATGCGTTTTTGATTATTTAATATAGATCCAGAAATGTATTTAGGCGAGTCGTGCCTCCACGGTCACACTGAGGTCACTGGTCAGCCGCGCGGACTATTCATGCAACTCCACTTGTCTCCGCGCGCGAAGTAGATGACACATTACAGTTATTGCTATAGACAATTACATTATTTTTGTTAATATTTGAGTTATTTTTTATTTTAATCTCCTCTGCTATGGCACTGTCATAGATATTTGGTGGTAGTGTAATATTATCAGCACACACCGACTCTGAAGAAGCTGGTATTGAACGCTGACACTCACATTGATGTTTAACTAATGAGTCAAAACGCTCCTCATTATATTTACATGTCTTTACCAGATTATCCATAGCCAGAATGTGTTCTTTTATTTCATTTTTGGGCTGATTTATATTTGTTGAAGACAGTTTGGGAGTTAGGAGAGGGAGTTAGTAAGTAATAAAATTTCTGACTTAAGGCGCTCTACGTCAGTCTCATAGCATTTTTTTATGTTATCCACCTCAATTGAATACAACTTAAGTTCATATATCAATCCTTGCTTTTCTTTACATACGTTAACATAATTTTTGGTATTAATCTTATTTTTACTAGCTGTTCCCCGCGACTTCGCCCGCGTATAATT
>JAGSMP010003128.1:0-14001 GCA_029286625.1 Parnassius orleans | reverse complement strand
GCGGGTTCGACGCCTTTCAGAATCAGGAGAAAAGCGAGTACTTCCCTGACACGACTGGCGGCGAGTTCGACGCGAGAGGTTGGGGATATGTGTCCTTTTTAAAGCGATTTTACTTGCGAGTTTAAGGTATATATATATTTCTTTATTTAATTTAATTCCAAATACTCCCATCTTATGTTTGGAAATAAAATAATAAGAAGGATATCACAGCTCCAGCGAGGTTCCCCAATGTAAGGGAAGAACCGTTAACATTTAATAATTATCAACAAACTTATAAAATCTATTAGATATAATTTGCATAACGTATGCGTTTTTGATTATTTAATATAGATCCAGAAATGTATTTAGGCGAGTCGTGCCTCCACGGTCACACTGAGGTCACTGGTCAGCCGCGCGGACTATTCATGCAACTCCACTTGTCTCCGCGCGCGAAGTAGATGACACATTACAGTTATTGCTATAGACAATTACATTATTTTTGTTAATATTTGAGTTATTTTTTATTTTAATCTCCTCTGCTATGGCACTGTCATAGATATTTGGTGGTAGTGTAATATTATCAGCACACACCGACTCTGAAGAAGCTGGTATTGAACGCTGACACTCACATTGATGTTTAACTAATGAGTCAAAACGCTCCTCATTATATTTACATGTCTTTACCAGATTATCCATAGCCAGAATGTGTTCTTTTATTTCATTTTTGGGCTGATTTATATTTGTTGAAGACAGTTTGGGAGTTAGGAGAGGGAGTTAGTAAGTAATAAAATTTCTGACTTAAGGCGCTCTACGTCAGTCTCATAGCATTTTTTTATGTTATCCACCTCAATTGAATACAACTTAAGTTCATATATCAATCCTTGCTTTTCTTTACATACGTTAACATAATTTTTGGTATTAATCTTATTTTTTACTAGCTGTTCCCCGCGACTTCGCCCGCGTATAATTTAGGTTTTAATATACCCATTTTCTCCTTACGGGACAGTCTGCACTGAAGGCATTGTGATCCTTTCTTTCTTTCTTTTCGCCTTTAAACAGTTCCTGCATGACGGCATTTCTCCTGAAAGCCAGTCGGCACATTGCGTTTAAGGTGTGGGCCTCGCAGTGACTACAGACCCTGTCGTGTCACTGCATAAGCCTATGTCCATATCCGACACCGTGAACACTGTACAAGAGGGGACTGGTCTTCTACCCTTACTCGTTGGAGATCAATATGAATCAACCCAACTTCTGTTAAGCATTTCACATCTGGGAGATACTCTAATCACGATATGGCACGTGTGCGGATTTCTCGATTTCTTTCTATATTTAACCTCAATTTAGTCTCTTTTCGTCTACATTCATAAAAAGCTGTTTGTTTTGTATCCTAATGGCCTTTACTATTTCTTCGTCTGTGTTATACTGCAACACGTCCTTAAGTATGACAAGCGGATCCTTATTTTTATATCATCCACGTTTAAGTTCTTACTGGTGTTTCATTTTTCTTTACCCTATTTATTTCCTCCTGTGCAACATCCCACTATCACCTTTCTATCTTTGCTTTTCTGATCTTATCTATCTTTAGCCCTTCTTCTTTAGCGTTTATTGCTGTTCTTATCACGTCCATTACTTGCTCTCCTGTCTTTCTCATCGGTTGACGTTATAGCTACCGAGTGCATAGTCATATTTTGCGGAGGCTGTCTCCTCGGTGGTGCTGCCAGTATACTGGCATACGTACCTCTCTTCCTTGTTTTCTTGCTTTTGTATTTCTTCTTAGTTTTTATCTCTTTTTATATTCTTCCAGTTTTCATGTTCTTCCAACTTTTCATTATCTTATTTTGTTCTTCTGACTTTCTTGTCATATACATCTTCCAGTGTGTCCTTTTTCTCCTGATCTTTTGTTTTTCTTTCCCATGCTTTTGCCTGTTTCTGCCTCTTTGACTAGTTGGTAGAGTCGTTCTATTGACTGTGTAACCTCGGTTTTATATCCGTCCTCAGGCTACGTGAATTGTTGAGTGCAATTTCGCTTTGGTTAGACAGGCTCTAGCCTCCGTCAAGCGATCTATATATTTTACTGTCTCCATTTTAGGGGAACCTTCTGTAGGCTCCACTAGTACTTTACGGGTTGCTCCTTTTGTTTCTTGTGGTGGTACGATGTTTTGTTTTTGGCGCGTCACCGGGACTGCCTTTTTAGGGGAACTCTGCATTCCAGGTTCTACGTCTATTTTTGCTGCTTCCCACTCTCCAATGCTTCTTCACATTAGAAACTTGCGTCATTTGGTTGTTTTTGAGAGCACTCTGGCTCCTCCGTCCCTTTGAGGAACGCTGGGGCCCTTATCTTTAAGACTGTCCTCGGTCTTTTGGAAGAGTGCGAATGCCTAACATGTTCAGGGAACGCGTCTTTGGTCACGACAATTAATAAAAATATTTAAAATATTTTGTAAAACTTAAAAAGAAAATATAAAAAGGTTTGCATAAGTTATAAAAGAAAAAATTTTTACAATTCGACACGGCTATGGTGAGTTCGTACTTGGTGTCGGTTCGATAAAAGCCTACAACCACGCAAATGTATATTTTTCCTATGTAGAGTCGTTGCTCTACTTGCCGTTTAGAAGATATGCTTATTGGTACTCTATTTCACTTATGTCCTAATAATATTCGTGAATTTTAATTTTTCCCTATAAGTCTATAAGACTCTATGTATAGAGTCGGTTATTCAAAGTGACAAATAATAAACCACCACAGCTGGTCACACTTAAATTCTAGTTATTTAGTCTTAAAAATAAAATAAAATAAAATATAATATACTATACAATTATTGGTTTGTCTATATGTAGAGTCTAACTACATAGGATAAGTGGTCTGCAGTGTGGATCTCGTTACAAAACCCCGTTCAAATCGGCCACCCGTTCTTGAGTTATAGCTGTTTAATATTTTCATTCCCCAGAGACTAAGTCAATATATCAACTTAGGGTAGGGGTGAAAAATAGGTCAAAATGATCCGGTGGGGCCGAAGACTATCCGTCCACTGGGTAGTGTAAGGGGAAATTAGGGTGGGTTAGAGGGCGAAAATTTGTTAGAATTGAGCTGGGAGGTTTTCCTGTAAACTGAAAACACAGTTATCGTGCAGTTTTCAGGACCTCCCAGCTCCCACAAATAATTTCTTATCTCTAAAACGGCTTATCTGAAAATTCTGCAAAAATTAAAGCATATAGAATATTAGTTGTTCTTTGATAAAATGTATTTAATAAATTTTGAGTCCTGAAATATTTTGAGTTATTAAATTTTGAAAGTTGGGTTATAAAACCAAGAACCGCAAATAGCCTCTAATTTGAAAACTTTAGAGGTAAAAATTTTGAAATAATTCTAGGATAATGTATAGGTCTAAAATGTTCCACAATTTTTTCAGAATTTTCAGGAGTGTTTTTCAGCACCCACGTGTTTATAAATTTTAAAAGTTTTTCTTAATATTATTATTTACACTCCAAATTTTTAATTTTTAGTATAATTCGTTAAAACTCAAGTTTCTATTCTAATTAAAGTCAGAATAGAATAGAATAGAATAATTTTTATTCAATATAGATTACATGTGTAATTCTTATTGAAAGTCATTTTTACTTTACCACTGGTTCGAAAAAAACCTCTGTCCTGGGAAGAACCAGCAAGAAACCCAGCGGACATTTTTTTTAAAAGTAAATTTACATTAATGGTTGTACAAACTATTTAAGTACAAAATTTATTTTAGAAACTGCTTGTAGCGACCACCTCATTCCCAGGGTTATTATCAATCATATATTCATTTGTACTATAATAACCCTTTTATACAGTTTCAGCTTAATAAAACATTTAAACTTGGTAATAGAGAGAGCCTGTACACTTTCCGGGACCTTGTTGTAATAGCGTATACATTGCCTCAAGAATGAATTACTGACTCTGTGGAGTCGAGAAACTGGTATCACTAGCTTGTGTTTGTTCCTAGTGTTTACAGAATGTATATTACTTTTTACTAAAACTACCTTTGTTTTTGTGAAATTATTTTCGTAAATATACTTAAATTTATCTCTAAGAGACTCTCTCGGTTTTAGGTTGTAAATAGCTCTAATGGCCTCTTCTGAAACAAAAATAGTTTCTGAATCAGTTGCATTTCCATAGCAAAATCCTATAAGACATTATGCTATGGAAATAACTGAAATAAACTAGTCTAGCTGTCTCGACACTAGTGAGACTCTAATCTTTTTACAGCATAGGCTGCAGAACTTAGTCTGCTTGCTAGTTTGGATATATGGGGCCCCACTGAAGCTTTGCGTCGAGAGTGATGCCAAGAAAACAGTGGATTCAACAGGACTCAGTTCTTCCCATTTAAAAACACATTGGTACCCAGATTTTTAACATTCGTTGTTGTAAATTTAATACATTTAGTTTTATTTCCGTTTTGTAGATTATTAACGTTAAACCAATGCACTAATTTTGATATAGCATTATTCACTTCGTCACATTTAAATGATTGACGTTTAAGTTTAAAAATCAAGGAAGTATCATCAAAATAATACTATATCATGATTATCCCCACAAGGAAGGTAAGTCATTAATATATACCAGAAATAGGAATGGGCCGAGAATCGAGCCCTGAGGGACACCCATTAGTACAGGTGACCCGGAAGAACTTTTACCATTGATAACAACTTTCTGCATTCTATTACTTAAATATGAAATAATAAGTTTAAGCGCTGTGTTCTTGACACCATAGTACTGTAGCTTCCTGATTAATGTCTCATGGTGAACACAGTCGAAGGCCTTGGAAAGGTCACAAATATACCCAAAGAATCCTCCGAATTCTCCCATGCACAAAAATATGTTTAATAAGCTCAACTCCAGCGTCAGTTGTCGAGCGACCCTTGTAAAACCGAATTGATTTTATGTAGCAATTTATTAATATTAAAGAAACTAAGATCTGATCTAAAATTATTTTTCAAAATTTTACTAAATGTTGGTATAGTATGTGCCAAATCGATTGAGAAAAACGGACAATGACCTTTTCGTTTAACCAGGGTTACAAACCTTCAATATATAGGCACATTTTATATGTAGTACTTTCTTTATTTAAATGATTTTTATAATGATTATAATATATATTTATTAACTATTATTAAAAGTTATGTGAAAGATCGCTGTAGAAGAAAATCATCTATTGTTATAAAGTACTTTATTCATTTAACAACAAAAAACATTAATTTATACATATAGAAGATTCGAGATAACGACACCGAATAAGTACGTACTTATAAAAGATAAAACTTTATTTTTAATATTATATAAGAACTTTATTTTTATTCGGTGCAATCATCACCGTATCTTCACTTGATGAACTATCTGTAACATTAATTATAAAGCGATCTGCAGTTTGGTCAATTCTATCATCCATGCCACGCATTTTTGTTCAACCTTGGACATGCTGAACACAGTTTTTCCATTTATCTGGCGTGATTTGAGTTAAACCATCTTTAAGTAATTTTTAACATCTTTTAACTTGAAAGTTGTTTTTTCGTGCAACGTACCCTTTCACATCTGCCCACAAGTTCATCGAAAGCTCACAGTGATAAGGAGGTAACCTTACCACTGTGATGTTTTTTGCCATCTCGTCGGTGACGTAACTTCGATAGTTATCTTTAACTGCCTTTATTTTTCCATTAAGTGGGTCTTTGTGTCCGAGGGCACGTATGCGATCTGTTTAGATTCTAGCCATTCCTGCATATTTTGTTTCCGCCAAGACATTGTTGGGGTTTTTCTAAACGTCTGGAGTGGTAACTAGCGTTATCCATAACTATGACATCGCCGCTTTGCAGTTTTTCTATTACTTTTCTAAACCAGTCCTCGAAATGGAGAGCGTCCATACTCATGGTAGTCACCAGTAGATGATGATTCAAATACCCAATCACATCCTCCAAAAGCCATTTTCATTGCCAACGTGTACAACTATTAATCGCTTTCCTTTACCCGAAGGCTTTCGCGCCAGTAGAGTAGCCTTCTAACCGTGATTGACGAGAAGATTCAATTGTGGTGTCTTCCATACCTTTCCCATAGTATGACCTGCGTTAATCCATGTTTCGTCAAGGTAAAAATGTTACGTCCCTCGTTTCTTAATATTTGTATTTCTCTCAAATATCTGGTACGCCACAGAACTATCTCTGACTATTAGACCACACTTTTTCTGTTTCTTTATATATTTGAATTTTAAATGGCGCAACACACGTCGCAGGAAGTTTTGCTCAAGTTTGGCAACTGGTCATCTTGATTTATACTGAGCAAAATTTTTGTCTAAAGTCGGTAATTCTCCTGCAAGAAAGAACTGATGCACTTTCGCTCTTATAGCCGATTTATCAAAATCGTCCATCTTGTCAATTACAGACTTTTTCTCTTTATTAATTATTCCTTTCTGGTATTTTTGGAATTCTATACACGCTTAATACGCGATATATAGTGCTTTGCTGACTCCTGAGATCTCCGAAACCTTTTCTACCATATTAACGTTTGAAGGATACACGTCTTCGGGCCAGGTGTTTTGACATATTTGTATACATTAATGATAATCTCTTGTTCCCCGACCGACAAAGTGGTAGGTTTTCTTTCTTTTTACTGGTGACGTTAAAGGTGCTCCAGAAGATGTGTAAATAAATGACAAAAATATACTACCATAGTACTACATCACATAAATACATATTGTTTTAGAAAATAAATACCACATGGTCACATAAAAGAGCGCTTTAAGAAATAGAAAGGCGTCGTCGCATTTGTACCTATTTGTACGTACCTGCTACGTTTATTATGGGTCGGCGACGTCTTTTCCACTTGATGTTGAAGGACCTTCACCAAATTCTCCTGAACTCATGTCGATTTAGTAACGACCGTCACAGTAAAACTAATATAACAGATTCAAAAACAAAAACTTAACGATATAACAAATTTAACAGTAAAACTCAACTAAAACAATGCAATGAATGCTATGAATTACCTGAGACGTACACACGCAAGCGCTATCCGAACACGAATGAAAACAAAATGGCGGACCGGCCCAAAAAGGTGACGCATCTCTGGCTGCCATTGTCACGTTTCTTTAGAACGAACTGACGTAACGCGCGTTTTGTTTATTTTAAAGGGATGAATTTGCAAAAGCTCAATATGGTGATTATATTGCTTCAAATATTTTTTAATATGAAACTGTTATTAAATGAATTGCTGCGTTACTTACCATAAATTGAAATATAAAATATACATTTTATGATGTACCGTAAGATTTTACTATGTTTATAGGAACCACAGACAATATTATTTAAGAAACAAAAACAAAACATATGTGCTGACCTAGAAGTGGGAATAATATCAATATTTAAATATTATCACATCTAAATTGAGATTTGTAAGTTACGCCTTTTGACACTCGGCTCATATCTGAGGTCATTGTCCGTTTTTCTCAATCGATATGGCACATACTATAGTACAGAAATCGGTCTAAAATTGGCGGGGTCTAATGTACTACCAGATTTAAATAAAGGTATGACTTTACTATGTTTCATTAAATCAGAAACACACCAGATTCGACGCTTGTATTAAATATAGTGGCTAGATAAGGTGCTATTATATCTATTATAGATAAAATAACTTTAACGGAAAACCCATAAGTCTGCTGTTTTCTTAACATCAATTGTTTTAAAATATTTAACGATATCTTTTGGCAATACTTATGGAATTTAAAAGTATTTGAACAAGCCTTTACATTTTGTTTAAGCAATGATTCGGCGACAGTAGGAGAAGAATTTAATGATTTTGTTGTCAAAAGGAACATCAGGTTTCTCAAAAGCCATAGCAACTTCTTTGAACGAGTTAAACTGTCGTTAATATTCAATTGAAAACTGAGTTGCGGTTTTGACTTGCCTGTTTCACTATTTATTATTCTCCATGTCATTTTAATTTTGTTGGATGCGTTTAATTTTGTTACTTAAATGTAAAGCCTTAGCTGTGTAGCACACTTTTTAAATATTTTAGAATATGTTTTGACATAATCTAAATATACTAGTATTATATGATCTTTCATTATAAAGCTCATATAACTTTCGCCTACTTTTATAATTCCTACTGTCGCCCATTCATTAAATGATTTGCGACTGTTAAAAGAGAAAGTTTTAGAAGTAAATATTCTACTAAATTCACAGTTATAATTTTAAATAATATACCATACAAATAATTAGCACTATTTTTAAAATGAAAGTGATGGAAGTCTTTTATTATATTACTTAAAACCTCCAAGCGATGGTCATTTATTGGAACAAACACAACTTTCTTATTTTTCTGTTTTTGTGTATGTAAGGTAATGATACCAACTGTCCACAGTGATCTGAACTTAAATTTTGAATAATTGATTTATGCAAGGGCTTAATATCTGTAAAATATCTATACAGGTTGCACTAGGCCCAGCAATACGTGTTGATTCTAAGAATAAATTAACAAGATTATACGATTTAAACAATGATCTAAACTTAATACTAATGGAAGAAGTTTCAAGGAGATTGATGTTAAAGTCTCCACATATTACAACAGACTTGTTCTGTTTACTAAGTTTGAGCAAAACTTCCACAATTCTTTGAAAATAGTCATAAGTAGCACATGGGGTCTGTAAACACTTACAACAATGAGGTGCTCGAGCTCGACACAAGCTATTTCACAGTTCGCCAACAGAGAGGCTCACAATATCCTTACGTTCTTTATATAATAATGATTTATCTGCTAATATTAGGAGCCACCACGTAAACTTTTTTTCTCTATTGAAGGAATATAATATATACATATGTTGTCACTGAAAGACTAAAGTTATTCACCTTGAAAATCCCGGCTGAAAACGGTATCTTTAAGGCGGTATCTCCTGTGTTTTCTAGTCCGATTTTGATGATCGAGGTGTCAGACGCTTTGCCTCGATGTCCTCTTCTATATTTTGTTATGAAAATTAGCCGCACGGCATCCAATCAAAAACACGTCCACGTGGTTTTTGTTTACGGAAAATATTTCGGTGCGCTGGCGTCGAAAAATTTCGATGATTAGCTTAAACTTAAGCTCGTCAAGGCGCTTCTTTTGGCACTATAAAACCTATATGTCTTCGATCTAAATCGAGCATCGTTTCACATTGAAGATTTTGCGTAATGAAACCAGTTTTCGGTGATAACTTTTTATATATTACACTTTTATCACTTTCTTATTATATCACTGTCTTCGTCTCGACGAGACGCGTCCAACGATGTATAGATCTTTAATTTGGTACTTTGACCCAACACTTTGAATTTTCGAGCGCGGAGCGATACAAAAATGCTGCGTACGGAACGGCGTTTGGAGTAACTGGAGGTTAGGTTAGTTAGGGATTCTGCCGAGGAGGACGCGCTATATGAGGTGTACCGCGCGTCTAAGGAGACTCTGCTGGCCATGACTCAAAGTCGCGTGCCAGGAGGAGCTGCTGGGGTCCCAGATCGGGATCCAGGGGCGCCCCTACTGTTGGCATGGGTTGCGTTCCTGGGCGCCCACTAACACAAACATGTGCCGCCAGGAGTGGTGGCGGCTCTCTTCCTGAACGAGTGGGACACGTTCCCCGGCGATGGCTTGCCCTCAGCCACAGACTCTCCAGAAGAGGAGAGCACCGATGTCCCTGAGGTGACGTGGCAGAGACGAGAGCGGCCGTGTCGCGACTCGGGCTAAGAACACAGCGCCTGGACCCGACGGAGTTCCTGGTCGAGCTCTCGTCCTGGCTCTGAAGGAGCTAGAGCCCCAGTTGAGGGGCTCTTCACGCCATGTCTCCAGCAGGTCAGCTTCCCTGTGGAAGGAGGAGGCTGGTCCTGCTCAGGAAGGAGGCGCCCCACGGACTCACACGTCCGCGTACCGGCCCATAGTGCTGCTTGACGAGGCGGGCAAACTTTTGAGCATATCATCGCAGATCGCCTCGTCAGCCACTTGTGAGAGGGCCGGACCTGGACGAGAACCAATTTGGTTTTCGTCGCGGGCGCTCCACCAGACGCTTACGCGCGTGAGGGTTCCTGGAGGAGACAGTATCCCGGGTGGGGTGGTGCTGGCGGTGTCTTAGACATCTCCAACGCCTTCAACACCCTACCCTGGAGTTGTATTCGGAGGCGCTGAATTACCATCGCGTGCCTCCCTACCTCCGCCGCACAATAGGGGCTTACCTTGAAGAGAGATGCGTTACGTATCGGGGACGTGACGGCGCTGGTCGGCGCGTCATGTCGTGCGGTGTTCCGCACGGATCGGTCTGGGACCGCTCCTGTGGAACATCGGCTACGACTGGGTGCTGAGAGGTGAACTCCCGTCGGGCGCCGACTTGACGTTATGCAGACGACACGCTTGTCACTGCCCGGGAGCTCGCACAGGGAGGCGCTGGTTGCCACGGCTGCGGTGTCACAAGTGGTGAACCGCATCCGGCGCCTGGGCTGGGAGGCCCTCAAGTCGGAGGCCATCGAGTTCCATGGCCCTCGACGCGCGCCGCCTCCGGATCACACATCGTGGCAGGGGCGGTTCGGATAGCTGTCGAGTCCACCATGAAGTATCTGGGATTGGTACTCGACAGCCGCTGGGAATTCGGACCCCACTTCCGGCGGCTGGCGCCCAAATTGATGGGTGCAGCGGGCGCTTTCAACGTTGCTTCCCAACCGGGGCCTGAGTGCCGCCTGTGCGGTTGTACGTGGAATCGTGCGGTCCATGGCCCCGTGGGGGCCCGTGGGCGATGGACATGACGGCCAGCACTCGCCATGCTGCGAAAACCGCAAAGGGCGATGGCCGTCAGAGTCGTCCGCGGGTATCGCACGATTTCCGAGGCGGCGGCGTCTGGCCGGATCCCGCCCTGGGACTTAGAGGCAAAAGTACCGCGTCATTATATCGATGGCGCGAGGAAGAGCGGGCACGGCTCGAGGCCGGTGCAGCGGCAGATCGTGCTGCGCCGAGAGGAGCTCCGTCAGGTCTTGTGGCGGAATGGCGGCAAAGGCTTCGCGCCCTACCGCCGGCCTCGCTACCGTCGAGGCGATCCGGCCAGTACTGACGACTGGCCGGGAGAAGACACGGCCCCTGTCGTTTAGGGTGACGCAGCTGTCGGGGCACGGCTGCTTCGGCAAGTACCTGTGCCGCATAGGGAGCCGGACGCTCGGTGCCACCACTGCGTCCATTGCGGAGGACACGGCGCAACACACGCTCGCCGAGTGCAGCTTGGGAGGAGCAGCGCGTGTTCTCTGCCAAATGAAGGGAAGCGATCTGTCGCTGCCGGCCTTAGTGCGGAAGATGGTCGGTAGCGCAGAGTCGTGGGACGGGTGGTGTCCTTCTGCGAGGACGATGTCGCAGAAGGAAACTGCGGAACGGGAAAGGAGATCTCGACTCCCTCCCCGGCCGCAGAAGGCGCACCGAGCGCAGGAGAAGGGCGGACAACCTTTTCCAGCCCCATGAATGGGTCCAGGGCGAGGACCTGGGAAATCCCGCCCCTCTTCGATGGCTCTGAGGTGAGGCGCGTGTGGTGTCGGCGCGCGCCTCTGAGGCGATGCACGGGTAGTTGAACACCTCACTACCCCGTGCAGGAGACGAGGCCGGACAGACCGGGCCAGCACCAGGCTGTGAAATTGATTCCCCGCGCACGTGCGAGGAGACACTGGGTGGTTTTAGCCGGTAAGAGTCCGGCACGCCCTTCGCCTTCCCCAGGCGGAGGTAGTACGAGGACCATCCGAAAAAAAAAAAAAAAAAGGTTAGGTTCTCGAGGTGACGCAAGCAGAGATGAGCATGGTCGCGACCTGGGCTAAGAACACAGCGCCCGGACCCGACGGGTTCCTGGTCGAGCTCTCGTCCTGGCTTTGAAGGAGCTAGAGCCCCAGTTGAGGGGCTCTTCACGGTGTCTCCAGCAGGGTCAGCTTCCCAGTGGGTGGAAGGAGGGAGGCTGGTCCTGCTCAGGAAGGAGGGCGCCTCACGGACTCACCGTCCGCGTACCGGCCCATAGTGCTGCTTGACGAGGCGGGCAAACTTTTGAGCGTATCATCGCAGATCGCCTCGTCAGCCACTTGTGCAGAGAGAGGGCCGGACCTGACGAGAACCAATTTGGTTTACGTCGCGGGCGCTCCACCATAGACGCTTACGCGCGTGAGGCCCTGGCGGAGGAGACAGTATCCTGTGGGGTAGTGCTGGCGGTGTCTTTAGACATCTCCAACGCCTTCAACACCCTACCCTGGAGTTGTATTCGGGAGGCGCTGAATTACCATCGCGTGCCTCCCTAACTCCGCCGCACAATAGCTTACCTTGAAGAGAGATGCGTTACGTATCGGGGACGTGACGGCGCTGGTCGCGCGTCATGTCGTGCAGGTCCGCACGGATCGGTCTTGGACCGCTCCTGTGGAACATCGGCCAATGGGTGCTGAGAGGTGAACCCGTCGGGCGCCGACTGACGTGTTATGCAGACGACACGCTTGTCACTGCCCGGGGAGCTCGCACAGGAGGCAGCGTTGGTTGCACGGCTGCGGTGTCACAAGTGGTGAACCGTATCCGGCGCCTGGGCCTGAGGTGGCCCTAAACAAGTCGGAGGCCATCGAGTTCCATGGCTCCTCGACGCGCCGCCTCCGGGATCACACATCGTGATCAGGGGGCCCGGATAGCTGTCGAGTCCACAATGAAGTATCTGGGATTGGTACGACAGCCGCTGGAATCACCCCACTTCCGGCGGCTGGCGCCCAAATTGATGGGTGCAGTGGCGTCAACGTTGCTTCCCAACTTGGGGCCTGAGTGCCGCCTCAGGCGGTTGTACGTGGAATCGTGCGTCCATGGCCCTGTATGGGGCCCCTGTGTGGGCGATGGACATGACGGCCAGCACTCGCCATGCTGCGAAAACCGCAAAGGGCGATGGCCGCAGAGTCGTCCGCGGGTATCGCACGATTTCCTACGAGGCGGTTGCGTCCTGGCCGGATCCCGCCCTGGGACTTAGAGGTGTACTCGCGTCATTATATCGATGGCGCGAGGAAGAGCGCACGGGGCTCGAGGCCGGTGCAGCGACAGATCTGCGCCGAGAGGAGCTCCGTCAGGTCTTGGTGGCGGAATGGCGGCAAAGGCTTCTCGCCCTCACCGCCGGCCCGCTACTGTCGAGGCGATCCGGCCAGTACTCGACCGCCTGGAGGGCACGGCTCCCGTCATTTAGGGTGACGCGCCAGCACGGCTGCCGGCAAGCACCTGTGCCGCATAGACAGGGAGCCGGACACTGGTGCCACCACTGCGTCCATTGCGGAGGACACGGCGCAACACACGCTCGAGTGTGCAGCTTGGAGGAGCAGCGCCGTGTCCTCACAAATGAGGGAAGCGATCTGTCGCGCCGGCCTTAGTGCGGAAGATGGTCGGTAGCGCAGAGTCGTAGGACGTGGTGTCCTTCTGCGAGGACGTGATGTCGCAGAAGGAACTGCGGAACGGGAGGAGATCTCGACCCTCCCCGGCCGCAGAAGGCACCGAGCGCAGGAGAAGGGCGGACAACGCCTTCTCGGGCCCTATGAATGAGTCCAGGGCGAGGGACCTGGGAAATGCCCCTCTTCGATGGCCCTCTGATGAAAACCTCATGACCACCTCCGCCTGGGGAAAGGCGGAGGGCGCGGACCTACCGGCTAAAACCACCCCTGTGCGCGCCGCGAACCAAATTTTCCGCAGCCCCACCAGTGCTGGCCCGGTCTGTCCGGGCCCGCTCCGCACGGGTAGTGAGGTGTCCGACTACCCCGTGCATCGCATTAGAGGCGCGCCGACACCCGCTCGCGCCTCCGCCTGGCCCATCAGAAGGGGACTTCAAGTCCTCGCCCTGGACCCATCATGGGGCCGGAAGAAGTAGCGCCCGCTCGCAGCCCCAGCGGCGAATCTGGTCTTGGCCCGCTGCCACCAGTTTCGCCGCGGAGGGAGAGCGATACCGACCTCTCCCCGCGGCCCCACCACCACCGCATCAACGTGTGGCCCCGCCTGAGTCGCGGAGGATAG
>JAGSMP010003127.1:0-14059 GCA_029286625.1 Parnassius orleans | reverse complement strand
TCTTGGTGGCGGAATGGCGGCAAAGGCTTCTCGCCCTCACCGCCGGCCCGCTACTGTCGAGGCGATCCGGCCAGTACTCGACCGCCTGGAGGGCACGGCTCCCGTCATTTAGGGTGACGCGCCAGCACGGCTGCCGGCAAGCACCTGTGCCGCATAGACAGGGAGCCGGACACTGGTGCCACCACTGCGTCCATTGCGGAGGACACGGCGCAACACACGCTCGAGTGTGCAGCTTGGAGGAGCAGCGCCGTGTCCTCACAAATGAGGGAAGCGATCTGTCGCGCCGGCCTTAGTGCGGAAGATGGTCGGTAGCGCAGAGTCGTAGGACGTGGTGTCCTTCTGCGAGGACGTGATGTCGCAGAAGGAACTGCGGAACGGGAGGAGATCTCGACCCTCCCCGGCCGCAGAAGGCACCGAGCGCAGGAGAAGGGCGGACAACGCCTTCTCGGGCCCTATGAATGAGTCCAGGGCGAGGGACCTGGGAAATGCCCCTCTTCGATGGCCCTCTGATGAAAACCTCATGACCACCTCCGCCTGGGGAAAGGCGGAGGGCGCGGACCTACCGGCTAAAACCACCCCTGTGCGCGCCGCGAACCAAATTTTCCGCAGCCCCACCAGTGCTGGCCCGGTCTGTCCGGGCCCGCTCCGCACGGGTAGTGAGGTGTCCGACTACCCCGTGCATCGCATTAGAGGCGCGCCGACACCCGCTCGCGCCTCCGCCTGGCCCATCAGAAGGGGACTTCAAGTCCTCGCCCTGGACCCATCATGGGGCCGGAAGAAGTAGCGCCCGCTCGCAGCCCCAGCGGCGAATCTGGTCTTGGCCCGCTGCCACCAGTTTCGCCGCGGAGGGAGAGCGATACCGACCTCTCCCCGCGGCCCCACCACCACCGCATCAACGTGTGGCCCCGCCTGAGTCGCGGAGGATAGCGGTGGCGCATCGCCCATCCATGCAACAGCAGAAGCTGCAGCGTAGCTCTACAACTGTTACCATCTGCATAGGACAGGATTATGGTGCCTGAGTGGATGCGCAAGCACAGCACTCTCTATGCCCTCACCTCATAGTCCGATGGTACGGTAATCCGAGTGATCAGATGCAGGACCACCTACAGGCAGGGCATGAAACACCGCCAACTTCCTAACTCCGGGCTGACTGAGAATTTTTGACAGAAAACTCAATAACTGATTTTGGCTCGACCCGGGATTCAAACCCGGAACCTCAAGTTCAGCAGCTGCGTTTACGACCACTAGACCAACGAGGTCATCAAAAACCAGCCTTGATTTACACCACTGTAAATAACCACTGTAGTATTTAATTCCGAAAAGTGTAGATAATTGATTTTCATTATAATTGCCATTTCGGAAATTTAATTAATTATAAATTAAATTGCCATAATTAAAATTGGTAAACCATGTCGCGGCCTGCTTACAACGGGGACAAAAAATAGAAGGGGCTTGAGAGCGGAACTAAAGTGCCAACCTTCGTATCACGTGCTCTTCTTGTAATATACTAGGACATCAGAAATCAGTGAAACTACATTGCGAAATAATTGTCTGTGTTCTGTACTGGATTGGACTGGAATGGTGCATACGTGTGAGAGAGACATCGACAGCATATTTAATTCTCTGATTTAATTTATTGTCTTTATTTTTCTTTACTTCTTTACCAATAAATAAAATTGAATTGTCTCTCTGTAATATTGAAATAACTGGCTTCTATTAAACTCAGGGAGTTATTTGCTTTCTATTAAGACATAAATAAACATTTTTAAATTTTTGTCTTTGTGTCTGTCTGTACAGGCTAACTTTCGGAATGACTAAAGCGATTGTGATGAATCTTTACGAACTATTAAAGAGCAATTCCAGGACGGATTTAAGGATTTTTTTTTAAATAAAAACGGAAAATTTATAAAATGAATGGTCTTTGATGTGTGCAATAAGTTTTATTGGCTGCTATCTAAAAATTTACCTACATAAAAATAATTAACAATACATGTTTTTATGTTAGCTTACTGCTAATAATACTTCTAATTTGCCTCGACGCAAAAACAGAAGATGAATAATCCTTTTAGAAAACCCTCCAACAACACGCTTTGATCATGAGCTTTGAAGTTCATAGTGAGAATACTAAAATTATTGTATTGTCATCGGTTCTTAATATGGTTAAAATTTCAAATTAATAAAATTTAATAAATTAATAAAACCTCCAAAACACGCTTTGATATAAGTATTCTATTGTCATCGTTCTCTCTATCTCATACTCCAAAATTTCAAATTAATAAAACATCTAAAAGTAGGAAAAACTAAAACATAAAATTCCACGTTATTATTACTGCATTTTATATTATTATTACTGCATTAGTATTACTGAACATTGGTTTAAAGATTACAATCCATATTTAATTTCAGTAATCACCAGGTCAGTTCGTTCAATAGAGATACTAAATTACGTGGTGGCTCTAATATTACCTAATAAATCCTTATCATGTAAAGAACGTAAAGACATTGTGAGCCTCTGTTGAGCGTACTGTAGAAATGGTATGTGTTGAGCTTGAGCACCTTATTGTTGTCAGTGTTTACAGACCCCATGTTCAAGTTATGATACCTTTGAAAAATTATGGAAGAAGTTTTAGTTGTTTAATAAACAGAACTAATGTCTTGTAGTATGGAGACTTTAATATCAATCTCCTGGAAACTTCTTCCATCAGTATTAAATTTTGCTCTTTGTTCAAACTATAATCTTGATAATTTATTCTTTGAAGCTACACGTATTGCAGGTGTAGTAACTTGTATTGATAATATTTTTACAGATGTTGTACCAATCAACAAATCAATAATTCAAAAACTTAGTTCAGATCACTGTGGACAACTGGTTTCATTACCTTATATGCACAAAAACAGGTAATTGAGAAAATGTGTTTGTTCCTATTAATGCAAAACGCCTGGAGATATTTAGATGTAATATGGTAAAAACCTTCTTTGCTTTATAAGAACAATGCAGACTATTTATATGAAGAATTATTTACTAAAACATTTACTCTAAAACATTCTCCAGAAACAGTCGCAAGGTATTTAATGAGTGGGCGACAGTAGGAATTCAAAGCAGACGAAGGTTATATGACCTTTACCACGAAATATCATATAATCTTCCGATGCTTTTAAAGAATATGTCAAAATTATTCTAAAATGTTTTAAAGAGTTTGCCCACAGCCAAATCTTTACATATTAGCAACAAAATTAAGACTGCTAAGAATAAAATTAAAATGACGTGAGTATAATTAACTGCGAAACCGGTAAAGACAAACCTCGTAACTCAAACTATCAATTAAAAATTAACAATGAATTGACTAAATCAAATCAAGAAGTCGCAGCGGTGTTTGAGAAATATTCACTGAAATTCCTATCTTGACAACAGAGTCATTGAATACTTTCCGTGTCGCCGAGTCATTACCAAACAGAATGTTAATACCTGTTTAAAAGAATTTAGATTTGAAAAGTATTACCGCAAGATATTATATAAAATACTCAAAACCATTGATGTAAAGAAACGCAGATTTGTGGGGATTTTACAGTTATTGCGTCATTAATAGATTTAATTGCACCTTATCTTGCTATTATTTTAATACTTGTATCGATTCTGGTGTGTTTCCTGATTTAATGAAATATAGTAAAGTAATACCTTTATTTAAATCTGGTAGTACATTGGACCCTGCTAATTTTAGACCTATTTCTGTACTACCAACTCTCAGTAAAGTTTTGAATAAATAATTTTGGATCAATTGTTAAATTTTTAATACAAATAAATTATCACAAAACCAATTTGTTTTACAGGGTCGCTCGACGTCTGACGCCGGTGTTGAGCTTATGAAATATATTTTAATGCCTGAGAATTCACAGGATGCCTTAGGTATTTTTGTGATCTATCCAAGGCTTGATTGTGTTCATCATGAGACATTAATCAGGAAACTACATTAACATTATAAAAATTGCGCTTAGACTTATTACTCACATTTAAGTAACAGAACCCAAAAGTGATCAATGGTAAAGGTTCCTCCGGATCGGTAGTATCAATGGGCGTTCTCAGGGCTCGATTTTGGCCCATTCCTGTTCTTAATCTATATTAATGACTTACCTTATCTTGTAGGACAATCACGATATAGTATTATTTGCTGATGATACTTTTAATTTTTCAAACGGCAGTCAATTAATTATGACGATGTAAATAATGCTCTATCGAAATTAGTATTATTATTAGTATAGTATTTTCCGAACCAGTGGTAAATAAAAATGATTTTCAATAAGTATTATGTAATAATCAATATTGAATAAAAATCATTTTATTCATTCATTCATTCATTCATTCATTCATTCCACTACATTCATACATACAATTTACATATACATGCATAAAAATTGAAAAATTGACCAAAAAATGCTTACTGGTTCCTTGGGAAGGTCTAGCAGTGGACTTGTGAAGGGTTGTAATGATGATGATGATGATGCGTAATAAATAGGGTGAAGCTTAAATAAAAATTAGTGTCCAATATCGTCATGAAAAGCAAGGGACGAAATGTACTTAGTCATTCATGATTTAGTCTTGGTCTTGATGTGTATATTCTATATAATAAAATGATAGTTTTGTTGTGTGCGTATCACAGAAAACTACTGGATAGATTTCAATTAGTTGTATAAGTTTTATATCTTAGAAAATATCGTCGGTGACGATGATTTCGTCCTGCCCCGCGCGCCACTTCCCGTCCGTGGTTCCACTAAGTATGTACAGTCGCTCCGTTGAATTCTTCAAATGTGAAAATCCATCTTTAGGATACTAGCTCGTTAGTTTCGAGTCACTGTCACGGTGCGTATGCATTAAACTCCGTCCATGTTAACATACAACCACGTTCTGTCTCCGTCCAGGGCGTGTGCTGATTCTGTCTCGTGCAGCGACCTTTAATCATAATACGAGTATATCAGAAGTCCTTACATTTCTGGCTGAAAGTTATATAAAGTCGCGATACATCATATCAAGCGGCCGCGCTCTATTGGGTTTAAGTACGGCGAGTCGGCAGGCCAGTCTAACCTTGTGATATCGTATTCGAGAGCAACGTCGGTTATCTGGATATCATATTCATGGCGGAAAATGGTTCTAAACATCACATCTGCCTTTCGAATTTGAAATATTTTTATTCTTTTTCTGAACAACAACATCAGTTCCAAAAAAAAGTATTGTTATTTCAAATCTAATATTTACAAACATTTTCCGTTTTATTTTCTTCAGACATATGTTGTTGAATAAAACCGAATAATAAAATTATAATAAAAATTGATATAGGTACTTACTTACAGCAGTGTCAAAATTAACGTTTTTATAGTCAGTTAAATAGTTTATTTTGTTAATATCCGCTTAATAACATAAAATGATGTGTCTTACCTAGTTTGAAGAGCACCTCCCGCCCTCTCTCATTTTATTTTATTAAGTGGATATTGGCAAAGTAAATATTTACAACTTTAGTATAATGGATTTCCGCAAAGTAACGCCTGAGTCTATTAATTATTTTTATATCGATTTATTGGCTTATGGTAAAGCTTACAAAATCAATGACGGTAGAGAGGCTCAGATTTTGATGATCTGGGGTTTGGGGTTAAATCAGATTAAAATACACAAGAAGCAAATAGAACAGTGTGTTATGAGAACGCGTGGGTTGGCCAGGTTACCCAGAATTTACAATAAATGTTAAGAAACCCGATTTGTCTTTTATAAAAAGAATGTTTTTAAATATTTGCAGAACACGTGAATTGCCTCCAGAATGTACTAGGTCATCATAAATTGACAAAAGTAAGGTCGATTTATATTCCTATGTGAGCGTGTGTCTCAGTATCTATTATGTTGTGCAAGGTTAATAATGATTTTTTTCATTCAATACACAGCCTATCACTAGTCCACCACCGAACATAGTTCTCCCTAAAGATTTGCTCATAGGAGGGATACATAGCCAAGTTTAGCAAGCGGTTTGGTAATACTAACGTGAAATAGCCGCCTTAATGCTGCTATGTTTCATATAGTGAGTGTAAAGAACCGGAAACCCTTTTACTGGAAACGAGGCATTCCATGTTAGTCCTCAGCAGTGACAACACATCTATATTTTGAGCCTTTAATCGAAGATAGATATAGATGTCTATACACAGCATCCACTTACCAACAGGTGGACGGTGCCTGTTTGTCTCCTTAAAAATATCCGTTATAAAAAGCGGTGGTGAATGAAACATCCCCAAATTCCTAACTCTGCCTTCCTACTGAGAATTGGGCTTATTGAGAGCTTACTGAAGAGGGCCAAGAGCAATCTATGATTAAAACCAGTTTAAAATCAGACAAAATTTAAGGAAATTAATATATTAACTTTGACCTCTCACATTATTTAGAAATGTGGATGTACGTACACAAAATAAAAGTAGTTTACAAAATAAGTGATATTCATTCTGTAAATACTGGGAACAGATGTTTGTAGTACCAGTTACTCGACTCCACCGAGACAGTAATTCATTCTTGGTGCGATGTATACGCTTTTACAACAAAATCCCAGAAAATATACAAAATTTGACCTGCACACAGTTCAAAAACTTGATTGAACTAAGTTTATATAAAAAGGGTTATTATAATATTAAGGAATTTATGGATGATAAAAACCCCTAGGAAAGAGGTGATCGCTACCAAGCTATTTCTAATTTGTTTTTTGTTGTTAATTGTAACATAGATACATGATTGTGAGTTGTTATTTTAAAAAAAAGTCCCGTTGGGTTTCGTGCTGGTTCTTCCCAGGACAGAGGTTTTTTTCCGATCCAGTGGTAAATTAAGAGAGTGACTTTCAGTAAGTATTATTTATAATCTATATTGAAAAAAAAAAATATTATGTTTCTGTTTCCGATATTTCTTGACAGAAAAATAATAATGAGCCGTGGTAGCTCAGGGGCTATGCGTCCGCTGTAAACACAGTACGCGAACAACCCGGGTTCGATGCCCGTCGGCACCAATGAAATTGTGAATTGCAATTTTAAGTGCTGATTTACCACGTGTTCTAAGTGAAAGAAAACATCGTAAGGAAACCTGCATATCTGTGAAATAAAAAAAAATCGAAGTCATGTGAAGTTCGCTAACACGCATTGGGGCAGCGCAGCGGAAATTTCCTTGCCCTAAAACCCTCTCAGAAATGAGAGGAGGCCTGTGCCTCAGCATTGGAACATATATAGACTATAAAGTTATCTTTAACTAACTAATTTTCATATTCTAAGATATTATTAGTTGACCATTCCAAACCTTGCCAAACGTGGCAACTATGATAATCCCTCCTATTAGCTAATATATAGAGGAGGACTATGTTTGGGGATGGACTTGTGATAATAGGTGGATTGAATGAAAAGCAACAGTATCCTTGCATAACATAATAGATACTGCTAGACTCAGCTCTTTAGGAATGCAAATCGACCTTACTTTTTGTCTTTCTGATCTCCATACATTCATGAGGCAATCTACGTGTTCTCATGAAATATTTAAAATTCAGTTCTTCTATTCTAGCTGACTTCAAAAGGAGGAGGTACTTAATTGACTGTATGCTCTTTTTATGTGTGGTTCATAACTTTTTTCTAGCTGAACCGATTTCGATGATCTTTTTTTATTTGAAATCTGATGCTTCCTGTTTGATCCCTAATAATTTATATTGAAGTCAGTTGTACATAATTTTAATTTTATCACCTGTATAAAAGGACAATCGGGTCTCTTAACATATTTATTTTAAATTAAGCCATTTGCCAACCACGTTCTCATAACACACTGTTCTATTCCTTCTTGTGTGTTTTTATCTGATTTAACCCCAAACCCCAGATCATCATTCTGAGCCTCCCCTACCGTGTTGATTTGGTGAGCTTGTTAGGCCAATGAATCGATATCAAAATGTTAACTTTGACAATCCTGTTAGTATACTAATTTTAAGCGTTCCGTGTTACACAACAAGGAACCTTTGGGTTTTGCCTTGTCGTACGTATAACCATACGTATAGTACGTATAGTAAGTTACGTCATGTTTATACCAGGCGGAGCCAAGCTGCAGCCATATTTATAGTATAGTTGTAGCACGAATGGGTCGGCTCGACCGGGAAGCGACCACGCCTCACAGAATACCAGTTAAATAGCAGCTTAATGCTGCTGTGTTTCAGGCGGTGAGTGAGAACCGGATACCTTTTACTGGAAAAGAGGCATTCCATCTTAGTCCTCAAGGCTAACAACGCATCTGCATTTTGATTCGCAAACGAGTGTAGAGAGATGTCTATGGCCACAGCAACCACTTACCATCAGGTTGACTGTGTGCTCGTTTGTCAGCACTATCCTATAAAAATACTCAACCCTTTACAGTGTGTATGCGTAAGTGTGTGTGTGTACGTGAAAATTATTTTTTTTTCAGAATTTCAAAACTCATCGTGTATGTTTATATTTAAACAAAAATATTCAGTAAGAGTTTATATTTAAGATTTTTGTCAGGCATTATTTATGAAGAAGCAGTTCCGACCGACTTCAAAAAAAATGCGGTTCTCAATTCAATTGTTTTTTGTCTATGATTCATTCTCAATTTAAAAGGCTATCATTCAATGGTTGTCCTGTAAAAATTTTAATTAAAATTCATCCAAATTCCTAATTATGAAAAATAGGAGATGAAGTATTTAATGTAAATATATATATTCGATATCTTTGTTACTGTTGAGATTTTGATAAGCTAGTCCACTAAAACGTATTTGATCGTTTTAAGGAACTAAATTGATCTATCAAACTTTTAAAAGAAAGTAAACCGTATTCAAAATTTAAAAAGATTTAGTGTATCAAAGCCCCTGAACTGTTTGCAAGTTAAATGTGTAGAAGTTGGATTTATTTTTTAAGTTTATTATTCAACTTCAAATCAAAAAACAATTATGACCTGATTTTAAACAAATTCTTTGATCGGTTGAGATTAAACTTTGTTATCACATTTGAAAATAAAAGTAAATTTGTGTAATTGTTTAATCCATCTATATCTCATACATAAAAATCAATTGGTGTCCTTAGTCTCGCTAAAACTCGAAAACGGCTCCAACGATTTTGATGAAATTTTGTGTGTATTTGAGGTCCCTGAAGGTTTAGATTCACAATTAGAACTGGTGGTGGCGCTGTTGTCGAAATCCAGAAATCACCCGTGCAAAGTCCGTGCGGATCGTTAGTAATATACAAGACACGAAATTATGAAATACTATATAATATGTACTTACAGTCTTTATATAATTTAAGCATTTATTCAGGCAAGTCTTTTAAATACCGTAAAATATCAATACAATGAATTAATTTATATGCATTTATAATTTTTATTGATGTAAACATCTATTTTTAATTAAACTTTTTCCTTGGCTTGTAATTATTTATTTTATTTTATGTAATATTTTTACAAACACACTGGAAACAAGTTAGACAATTCTTTTCGCTTTTGATGTCCTAGAACCTCGGTCACCAAACACGTGTTTTGTGCGCAAGTGGTTGGTCGACGGACGGATGGGGTAGGCGTGATTTTTCCACAATTTTTCATCAATCTGTATGTTACTGTTATGGACTGGAATCAATCTACTTACCGTAATGATGAAATATAACTTTATTATATAATCATTACAATTAATTAGTATATAATTATAATTACTGTATAAGCTGTAGATTTACAGTATTAATAAATAATTTATTCTGTGGATTGTCATAATAATATTATAATTCTATACAAATAAATAAAATTGAAGCATCTGTTTGTAATGTCAAACAATAGCCATTTACTTAAACTAAATGCATATACTTATAATAAAATATAATTTTCAAAATTGTATAATCACCACTCTTACAATATTGTATAATAACACTTTTTCCTGACGTGGATGCCCACAAAAACGGATTTTGTGAACTGCTGTCCAAAAACGGATTTTTTCAGTTAACAACAGTTTGACTTATTTTAATTGTTTGTGTGTTTGGTTAGATTCCTGATGGTTTAGATTCACACCTGACCTGGCAGGTGGCGCACCGCGAAGCCGGATCGCTATATGATATGTATTAATCGCTAGTATATGTATCCTGGATCAGGCCCCAAATAATACCCCAAACGAAAACCCACCCTAGAAAAGTGGAGATCATCATTAGGTGGTTCAGCGGTGTGATTCATCACAGCTTCTTCTTCTTCATCTAGCTTCAAACGGGGATGTTCATTACAGATGTGTACTATGAAGAACTGAACACAATGATAGAGAGGCCCGCACGTCTCCAACCAGTTTGGTAAATCGCTCTCTCGCTGCTCCCAATGACAATGCGCGAACTCATACTGTACAACAGACGGTCTCCATTTACAAGAGCTGGGATTGAAGCTCGTCATCTTGTACCACTAGACCTGTTTCCTACAGACTTCTGCTTTTCCCAGAATTTAAATAAATTTTTATGGAAAAAATTCAATAGAAAGCAAAATAGGCAGTACAAAATGCCTGAGAATTTGTTGCTTCCCATCCAACTCATTTCTTCAAAAAGGGCATCATTAAACTGTCACCGTGTTGGCGAAGATGCATCAATTGCATGGGTGATTACTTTGATTAATAGAAATAAAAATATAATTAAAACATACATTAACTTATTTCAGTTTCGGTAGTAAGAAGTAGTTTTAAATTAATTGTTTCATATTTAAGCAACAGAACTCAAAAGTTTCCATTATAGAGCCTCCGGGTCGATAGTACAAATGGCGTGCCTCAAGGCTCAATTCCGGCCCTTTCTGTTTCTTGTATATTAAATTACTCATAGTAGGGATAACCATTATATATTATTTGCTGATGACACTTCATTAATTTTCAAATTAAAACGACAATTATTAAAATATGACGAAGTAAATAATGCTGTATCTAAATTAGTAAATTGGTTTAATGTAAATAACTTGCATTTAAATAGCACTAAAATGAAATGTATGAAGTTCATGACCCAAATGTCAGACAATTAAATACTAATGTAATTTTAAATGGGGAGGAACCAGTCTTGTTGTCGATACCACCATTTTTCTTGAATAACACTAGACGTGAAGCTTCAATGGAGTCCCTATATATCAAAGTTAGCAAGCAGCTATCTTAGTTCTGCAGCATATGCTGTAAAAGATTAGAAATCTTACCAGTGTGGAAACAGCTAGACTTGTTTATTTTAGTTATTTCATAGCATAATGTCCTATGGTATTTTAAGTTATGGGGACACGCAACTGACACTGAAATTATATTTGTTTTACAGAAGGGCCATAAGAGCAATCTATGATTTAAAACCCAGAGTCGCTCAGACAAAATTTAAGGAAATTAATATATTAATCTTTGGCCTCAATACATTTATGAAAATGTAATGTATGTACACAAAATAAAAGTAGTTATACAAAATAAGTGATATTCATTCTAAATACTAGGAACAAACACAAGCTAGTAGTACCAGTTACTGACTCACCTGAGTCAGTAATCATTCCAAGGATGTATACGCTTTTACAACAAAATCCCAGAAAATATACAAAATTCGACCTGCTCAAAATTCAAAACTTTATTAAACATAGTTTGTATAAAAGGGTTATTATAATGTTAAGGAATTTATGGATGATAATAACTCTGGGAATGAGGTGCTCGGTTGTCAGGCTGTTTCTAATTTGTTTTGTGTGGTTAATTGTGTACATACATGATTGTAAGCTGTTATTTAAAAAAAGTCCTGCTGGGTTTCTTGCTGGTTCTTCCCAGGACAGAGGTTTTTTCGAACCAGTAATTAGACAAAAGAGTGACTTTCAATAAGTATTATTTATAATCTATATTGAATAAAAAAAGTTTCTGTTTCTGTTTCTGTTTCATAAAAAATGGCAATTTTATAGGTAAGGACCTAATATTTTATTTGAAAAAAATTTCAAATTTCAGTCCTTCCTCGATCGGCTCCACCGAGGAAGGACTACAGAATACCAACGTGAAATAGCCGCTTAATGCTGCTTTGTTTCGTATGGTGAGTGTAAAGAACCGGAGACCCATTTTACTGGAAACGAGGCATTCCATCTTAGTCCTTAGCAGTGACAACACATCTGTATTTTGATTCTTAATCGAGGATAGATATAGATTTCTATATATATGTGCATCCACTTACCATGAGGTGGACTGTGTGCTCGTTTGTCTCTGTCTATACTCTAAAAAAAGCGGAGGTGAATAAAATATTGCAAATTCCTAACTCGCTACTGAGAATTTCGACAGAAACCCCAATAACTGAGTTTTACTCAACCCGGTATTCAAACCCGGGACCTCATAATCATTAATCGCGTTTACGACCAGACCAACAAGGCAGACATGTACTGAGTAAAATACTAACAGATACTAAATAATAATGAGCCGTGGTAGCTCAGGGGCTAAGCGTCCGCTGTGAATGTCACAGTACGCGAACAACCCGGGTTCGATCCTCGCCGGCACCAATGAAATTGTTAATTGCACTTAAGTGCTGCTTCACCGTGCTCGACGGTGAAAACATTGTGAAGAAACCTGCATGTCTGAGAAATAAGTAAAAAATATTTCGCTAACACGCATTGGGGCAGCGCGGCGGAAATTTCCTTGCTCTAAAACCCTTTCAGAAATGAGAGGAGGCCTGTGCCCAGCATTGGGACATATAAAGGCTGTAACTTTATCTGTAACTAATTTATACATACTAAGTACATTATTAGTCATTAATACATACCGCTTGCCAAACGAGGCAACTATGATAATCCCTCCCATGAGCAAATCCATAGGGGAGGACTATGTGTGGAACAGATAGTCAGAGTTCCGTAGCAGAACTGGTTGGGCATGGGAACAATTAATATCCAGCAGTAAAACACTTAAATTTGTTGCACTAGTTTTTAGTTTTGAGTTATGGCTATTTTATTAAGATGAATCGTCGCAATATCGATCAAATCCCCTGGGGCCCTACGTGCCATTTTTGTTATTTTTGTTCAGGCTTGCCGCACCATACCAGGTTGATCAGCAACGCGAAACAATGAACACGCCTCATTTGCACGCAACATCTTCGCAGTAAAAGACACACACAACATATCCTTCGTTTCAAAATAAAATCACGGATCATCTGGTCCTGACCGTTACGTGAGCGATTATCACAAAGAACTCATGATAATTAAATTTATTTCATTATCCGATTTGTGCGACACAGGATCACTGAGCATCATCACCTTCGATAGCACGGTCGGAGGATTTCAGCAGAGTCCGCAGGGACCCCGCATCTTCGCCGTCACCGACCGTGATTTCCCTCGAGTCTTTAAACTTTGCCGCATCACAGCAGTAAACGGCGGCGGCACAGTACGTATTTCCAGCTGGCACCAGAGCCAGCACGGGCGCCCAGCCAGCAGCCCACCGATGCGGCTGCCGAGCACCTGACTTGCCCACCGAACCGGCTCAGCTGCCGCAGGCCCGACCGCAGTCAGCGATGCGGCTCAGCAGCCGTCTGCAGGCCCCGGAGACCAGACCGACGAAACCGGCAGCCTGGCCTGGAGCGAGCCTGAACAGTTGGACGGATGGACTGTCAACGCGAGCGAACACTGCCGAAAGGCTCGAGAGCATAGCACAGAGAGCCAGCCCACACGTTGAGCGGCGATTTCACAGGCGCAGTGGTTAACAGCATATTAGCAATTAGACAGCCTGTTGTTCACATCATATTTTTTCGCCATCCATTCGGCGCAGTGATTATTATATTATTATGATTATTGTGATTATTAAATCACCACTTGAATGAATTGTGAAAAAAAATTGCTTGAACACAACGAACATTACATTGAACAACAAACCAAAAATCTAATTTAAACATTATCTTATTTTAACCACTGCCTTGAACGGGGAAGAGGTAATCCAGTCACGGGCTTTCAGCCGCCTGTACAGAACTTGAACCTGCAATGCTGGAAGCTGATTTTGACCTCCGGGAATGCTTTCAAGCTCACGCAAACATTCCACTTGGTGATGGTCCCATCCGTGCCAATGATGTAAATGTA
>JAGSMP010003126.1:0-13113 GCA_029286625.1 Parnassius orleans | reverse complement strand
CCAGAGCCAGCACGGGCGCCCAGCCAGCAGCCCACCGATGCGGCTGCCGAGCACCTGACTTGCCCACCGAACCGGCTCAGCTGCCGCAGGCCCGACCGCAGTCAGCGATGCGGCTCAGCAGCCGTCTGCAGGCCCCGGAGACCAGACCGACGAAACCGGCAGCCTGGCCTGGAGCGAGCCTGAACAGTTGGACGGATGGACTGTCAACGCGAGCGAACACTGCCGAAAGGCTCGAGAGCATAGCACAGAGAGCCAGCCCACACGTTGAGCGGCGATTTCACAGGCGCAGTGGTTAACAGCATATTAGCAATTAGACAGCCTGTTGTTCACATCATATTTTTTCGCCATCCATTCGGCGCAGTGATTATTATATTATTATGATTATTGTGATTATTAAATCACCACTTGAATGAATTGTGAAAAAAAATTGCTTGAACACAACGAACATTACATTGAACAACAAACCAAAAATCTAATTTAAACATTATCTTATTTTAACCACTGCCTTGAACGGGGAAGAGGTAATCCAGTCACGGGCTTTCAGCCGCCTGTACAGAACTTGAACCTGCAATGCTGGAAGCTGATTTTGACCTCCGGGAATGCTTTCAAGCTCACGCAAACATTCCACTTGGTGATGGTCCCATCCGTGCCAATGATGTAAATGTATCCATCGCGCG
The DNA here is from genome assembly GCA_029286625.1 of Parnassius orleans. NCBI lineage: Eukaryota > Metazoa > Arthropoda > Insecta > Lepidoptera > Papilionidae > Parnassius > Parnassius orleans. The sequence goes on along the minus strand of JAGSMP010003126.1, from coordinate 12,436 downwards.
TCCGTGGATTTATCAAGTCCGCATGGCTTCGTAAACACGATAACTTTTGAAAATATCAATTGTTCAACTCAATCTATTCTTAGAACTCTTCATCTATAACGTGGGAAGCCATTGAATGTAAATGGCACTTTAATTTTGTTTTATTTAGTAATTAATTTTTCGGCTGCTAAATGTCGAAATTTTCGGTGTTTTAGCAGCCTTGTATAATTATTTTTACTAAATAGACTGCCTCACTCAGTTCGGCGTCAATCGCCGTTGTGAATGGACATTATATCGGTTGTTTGCAGCGGCTCAAAAGATCGCTGTAAAATACACATTTTCATTTGATGGCTCATGCGAGATATAATCTACAAGGACTACATCAAGATGTAACCTCAAGAGGTTCAGAATACTTTGCAATGTACCAAAGAATTTTTGAATATAACGTGCTATGAATTTAAAAATATAAGTGGCCTTTTGTGTTCTAATGTGATGATCAGTGTTGCAGTTTACTCAGAATATTATGTGGTCAACAAATTGAGTATGATGTCGGGGATTGGTGGAGGTCGCTGCGAATTGGTGGAAGTCGACCGTATTCCAAGTCCTGGTGCATGCGTGTAGGTAAATCTCTTTTCTCCTGTGTTATAGTCGTTCGTATGCAAATCACGTGTCTCGTTTCACGTTCAGAAAATTAATAGTGTTGAAGGAGACTCGCGCGCCCGGTCCGCGTTGGATATTGCCTGTGGCACCTAGATGAAGGGCCTCGCACGCCGAGAAGCCGGATGGAGGGCTTCATACACGGTCCGAGGAATATTATACGCTTTCTGGTATGTGATTGTTGGGTTATGGACGTCCGGTCCACAGTTCAAGTGACTTCTGATAAATTAAGAAAGGGTCGTGGGTGCTCTCCTGGTCACGCTTTGAGTGCCGGACGGCTGGAGAAAGAGCTCAACGCGCTCGGTCCCCACTTTCATTTGGTGGTGTATGTGGGGCCTGTGCGCCCGCATCGGTCTGCTGCCATCGACCTAAATGAGGTCAGGGATGGTCGAGCATTGTAATAACAAGTGTCAATATCTGTTTGCAGGTGGTGATTACTGATAGACCGTATGCTGGCGGGTTACTGGCAATCGCACGAGCACGTGCGATAGTCAGGTAGCCATATCGGCGCGTCTATAAAATACCAGATAGATCGAGGTGAGTGAGAGGTTGCACACACACACACACATATATATATATATATATATATATATATATCTGTCGAGAGATTTTATTAGAACTTTTCAAGAGTAACAATTCAGTCATAAATTATTTTAGTGCCACTTTAACTATTGACGCAGCGCACGCTGTGGAAACTTCAAGGGATAACTCACGGTAACCATTTTTATATAAAAATCTCACGCGACAAAATAATTACGGTGGCGGTCGAATGTCAGTCTCTCTACGTCATGAAATGCAAGGAATAAATAATCAATTTATTTTAAAACCTCAGGAAAACGAAACAAAAAATGTAGTATACCATGAAGTTATAAAATTAATTATACCTACCTAACAATTAAGATACTGATTTGTTCAACCTGGCAAAGCCAGTGCGGGCTGCTGTGCTGGTACAATGTAAAAGGAGTAAGAAGGTATATAGCTAGACAGTTTCTCCTAAAAAGAAAGCCCTACGAACGAGTAAAATCAAAAATTTTCATGGTAAATTGTTTAATTCGAAATGACATATTGTAACGTGGATGGTTAAATAATATGGTGATGCTGATGATTTCTAACTGCAGAAACTTTAAATAATTTCTAATAATCTGTGCAAGACATGACTTGTTTCAAAGATATATATGCGTAAAAGTAGGAAACTTAATCGTCCAATCTCTAAGATCAATGTAAATTAAACTATTATTAAAAGTAAAGTTGACTTTAAGGAACTAAAATAATTAATAAAATTATTTCCTGAAAACAGCGTCGGAAATCGTTGCTAAGACGAAGTGTAGAAGAATTAAAGCCCGACTTTATCAGCTGTTATATTGTTATTTTTATTTTTTGAAGTCTGCATTTAAGTTTTATTAAAAGTTAAATTAGGACCCTTTTAAATGGACTAAGGAATATCACAATCTCAAGGTTATAACTAGAATGTCGTCTTAATAGTTAAATTAAAAACTTAATCCCTAATTTCACAGCTTTAGAGGTAAACGTCGGGTCCGTGGCGCAGTGGCTTAGCATTGAGTGACGGCTCCGTTGGGCAGTGGCTTAGCATTGAGTTGCGCCGCTGAGGACCCAGGTTCAACCTGCACGAAACATGTATTTGTATTGCCTACAAATAATTGTTCCGGATCTGGATGTTTGTCCTTGTGCAATTTACGTTTGTAAACTATCTCCACGATACGGAAGAAAATCCTACAGTGAGAGTAACTTTCTTTTTTAAAATATTAAAAATATAACACATAAAAATTTATCATAAAAGAGTAATTTAAATCGGTTCACAATTAACAAGGATATCGCGTAACATACATATAAAGGACATATTAGTTTTGATCGGCTTCAAATTCCGATCAGAAGTTTACTGACTTTGATATAGTTACGAACATAATCAAACAACCATACACAAAAACCAATTTACTATTGCCCAAAAGTGCAAACTCTGATTCTCATTCGAACCCAATATTTGCGGCAGGCACTCTTACCATTCACCTACGTGGATGTTAAAAATAATATTAAATTGTTATGTTACATATTATCTCCGTTGCAGTCTAATAACGACCCGACAGCTCAGACGCTAATCGTTTGGCGGCTGCGCGGAACTGCTGGTTCGAATACCGCACGAACCGAAACGAACAGTTTAGTATCGTCTACAAATATTGTTCCGGGTCTGTTAGCCATTATGCCAGTATGTTAAAAACCTACACAAAGTTAAAGCAAATCCCAGTTTAGGGTTAACTTTCAAAAACAAAAAAAGAGCTCGTTTTTCCCTATAGCTCGACTAAGGGTAAATCTTTTCGTTAACAAATTATTGTAAGTTAAAAATGCAGTTTCAGCAAGTGGGTCATTTTTTATGTAAAACATTTAAATTTTAATTCTGAATTAAACATCGAAATCAAAATTTAAAACAGTTGCTTAACTTCAATGGAAATAAAGCAAATTCCCGTGAGATTCATTTGAGTAATTGATACGTACGCCCCGTCAATTTAACGACGGACCATTACGAGACCATTTACCCTGCACTCGTAATCAGAAGAAAATTGTTGGTAGTTGGCGGCTAGCTGTTGTTCAGAGGTATTTCGAAAGAGCCGGCATTGAATAAAAAATAGGAACAGTGTAGGGGATTCTTTTTGCTGTATTATTGTCCTTTGAACATACTTTATCTTTTTTATTGTTTTCTTTTATTCATAGAAAAAAGGCTTTGTCGCTGATGCGATTATGACGCCCTGGTAGTTACAAAAAAATCTTAAATATAATAATTACTAACAAATGAACTTATTATACTTAATCTCTTATTAACTAACAAATAAAGTTTCTTGGCATCATCCATCCAGTTTACTGCTGGACAAATCTTGAAATGTTTGTTCGTAGTCACAATACTGAGGCGGAATAAGGAGCGCAGATATCTTGCGCAGGACATGCTGCTTATTACAAGTATTACCACTACATTTGCGTAGCATTTGGGATGATTTTCCAACATGATGATCGTTAGTGCACAGCCTGAGTGAGCAGATGGTACATTGATGTTTTAAATATCAGTTCGTTTATTATATATTAATTCGTATATATTCGTTGCAACGCGAACTTAACAATATTTATACCTGTATATGCTATGTATTTTTATATAGCTAAATGTTATTCTGTTACTTGTTGTTTTGTTTTGTTAAAATGCTAAATCGATAAATTGTATTAAATATATAAAATATATATCATAGTTATGTAAATAATTTATATTTATATATATACAATATACATAGCTATAGTATCATTAACTACAATGACAAGTTAGTGAGCAAACAAATGATTCTGACTCACCTCTCTTAAACATCTTTAAGTCTGCTCACTAATAAGATACAGCCTCGCAATGTGGTTGTTTGTCACCCTCACGGTGGCTTGCGATTGGTTGGTTGAGTGGTTGTAGGGTAGGTGGGCTTTTCGCAGCGGTTTGTTGTTAATTTTACAGCAAACGGCTGCGTCAGTTGGTGATTAGTCAATGTTATATCGCATGACGTGATCGCTTGCTACTTAAGTGAGGAGCGATTGCGTCAGCGAGTGGTATAAATAGCAATTGTCTTGGCTCGCCGCTCACTGTTCCTGCGCTTGGGCTTTGTAGACTCCGGACGTGTCGGTTGAGTTCACTCCCGTCACTCCACTCTCATTGCCCCTGCACAAAATGGATGTTAAAATTAACTTCCGTTATACTCTGCCTTGCTTGGTGCTCTGTGTTTGGTTGCTGCGTCGGTGTTCTCACTGTGGTGCACGAAGCACGCTGTCCCGGGAGACAGCGGTCTCACTGTATTGTTGTGAAGTGTATCGGATGCTTGTTGTGGTGCAAAGTGTGTTTGTGCGTAACTCTCCTTCCTGGCTTCCTGGTACTGGTATCGGCAACCGTAAGTAGAGTGAAACACACCCGCCACCTTAGAGGCGGCCATCGTTTTTATTTTTTATTGTTGCATTAGGCAACAGCTAGGTACACACCCTAGCGTACCAACGCGCTAGGTGTATAGGTGTTTGTTATAGGCACACACCTCCCCCGCCGAAAGATGGAGGAGCTTAGTACACATATGTGCTTGTGTTAGCATAGTTAACAAGATGGCGTCGATTACGATCGATGAACTCACCGAATTTCTAAGTCGCGTCTGCCCCGACATTTGGGCTGTGTTTCTCGCACAGCGCAACGCGAGTCCCGCGCCCGAGCCCGCATCTGCGCCCGAACCCACGCCTCTAGCCGGCTCCTCTACGCAGCATGTCTTGCCCCCTGCTGACCGTCCGATTGTGCGGATTAACAACCCTATGTCGCCTACGACCCCCGTGTCCATAGACAGTCTTTACGACGCCACGTCTCCCGCACCTTCCGCGATGTCCACCCGCGGCCCGTCTCCGGTCTTTTCGGACGCCGAATCAGGCTCTGATATGGAGACCGATACGCGCGTCGCGTTCAAACCCGAAGATGAAGCTTCACCCTCGTCCAAGGCAAAAGCGCAAACGCGCAGCCCCTAAAGACAGCCGAGCCTAACTCGTCCCCCTCGTCCCCCACCGCCACTCCGGCAAAAAAGCCAGCCCACACGACGCGCGCTCAACCCCCTAAGACTGCGGCCAAGCCTGCAGCGAAAGGGTCCCCTGCTGAACGTAGGGAAAAGCCGCCGCCACCCATAATCATCTAAGATAAATCCAAATGGAGCAACCTATCATACTGGTTGGACTCCAATAAATCTATTGCCCCAAGGTACAAAACGCCGCACAAGTGCATAGGGCATTAGAATGTTCGTCAACTCGACCGAGGAATTCCGCAGCGTTACAAACCACCTGCGCGCCCAGCAAGTAAGCTTCCACACATACGCCTTCCCAGAATAAGAATAAGAATAAGAATAAGAATCATTTATTTGCATAAAACACGGTAAATAAGTTGTGACATCAAATAAAAGATATACATGTTTTGTCCTGTTAGGACGTGCAAATATTTAAGTATAAGATCAATTGAATTAAAATTAGTTATTAATTAAACAGTGAAATTATTTTTTTTTTTTTATAGGATAGGGTGACAAATGAGCACACAGTTCACCTGATTGTAAGTGGTTGCTGTGACCCATAGACATCTACATCTATCTTCAATAAAGAATGGAAATGCAGATGCGTTGTCACCCGTGAGGACTAAGATGGAATGCCTCTTTTCCAGTAAAAAGGGTCTCCGGTTCTCTACACTCACCATACGAAACACAGCAGTGTTAAGCTGCTATTTTACGCTATTCTGTGAGAGAGTGGTCCTTCCCCGGTCGAGCCGACCCATTCGTACTACAACTATACTACTAATATAGCTGCAGCATGGCTCTACCACGTAAGAAAAATTATTACTATAGTAGTCATATTTAAAATCATAAAACATTACAAACATTAGATTGAATGGAATTAAATTGAATTAAAATTAGTTATTATTTAAACGGTACAATAATCATTATTATTATAATGTCATAATTAAAATCATAATACATTACAAACATTACACATTTATGATCAAGTGAATTTATTTGTAATTAAAAAACTCCTTAATATTATAGAAAGCCTTGTCCACCAACCACATAAAAAGTTTGCTTTTAAATTTATTAAGAGGCAATGACTTTATGTCGCTAGGCAGTTTGTTAAACACCTTTATTGCCATCGAGTAACAGCTTATGAGAGGTTGCCTTCTTTCTAAATGGAAGAACTAGTTTATCCGTGTACCTTGTATTAAAACTAACAACATCACTATTTTTGTAAAACCTGTGAATGTTTTTGACAAAGATACCCAACTCGAAAATATTAATGCTAGGAATTGTTAGAATTTTTAGGGTTGGAAAAAGTTTTCTACAAGAATACAATGGACCAACCCCGCAGATTGCCCTTACACACTTTTTCTGAGCAATAAAAGCTTTGTTAACTGTAGATCCATTCCCCAAAGTATTACGCCATATCTCAAAACGGAAGCTACATAGCCATGATAAGCGAGTAAAGCAGTTTTCGAGATGAAGTCTTTGACAGTCTTCGTAATAGGTAAATGAACTTATTGATTTTGTACATACTTCTTTAATGTGTTTTTGCCAAGTGCAACCATCATCAATATGTAACCCCAAGAATTTTGTATTTTGAACCTCCTCTAGTTTTTGTCTATTTAATTTAATGTCAATAGTTTCTTTACATTTCCTTAGGTTAAATTGTATTATTTTTGTTTTGCTTAAATTGACTTTGAGATATTCTTGTATAGCCAATCTGTGACACTTACAACAGCTGTCATTATTTTATCATTATAATTGGATTTAGTGTCAGTACTTATTATAATTGAAATATCGTCAGCAAAAAGTACAGACTTGCATTTGATAAAGTCAGGTAGGTCATTCACGTAAAGTAAAAGGTTGTGTTTATATTTAGATCTGTACGATGTCATTACATTATTAACGTCTATATCATTTATTTCAACATACTGTTCTCTACCGCTTAAATAAGATTTTATCCACTGTAATGCTGGGCCCCGAATGCCATAGCAGTACAGCTTATCAATTAATATATCATGACACACTATATCAAAAGCTTTACTCATATCAAAAAATATTGCAGATACTAGGTGACCTTTGTCAATACAATTAATTATTTCGGTAACCAATGAATAGGCTGCCAATGTGGTCGATTTATTTCTTTGAAATCCATTTTGCTCTACTTTTACGATGTCAATTTTTGTTAGATAGTCATTTATTCTAGAATACATAATTTTTTCAAAGATTTTAGACATTATAGTTACTAAAGTAATTGGTCGATAATTATTTATGTCGCATTTATCATCTTTTTTATGTAGCGGTTTTACTATTGAGAACTTGAGAGCTGTTGGAAGGATCCTTGCATAAACGATAGGTTTACCAAATGTGACAGAATTGGCGATAATTCTTCAGCACACATCTTAAAGATTCCAGTCGCTATGTTGTTGTAACCAACTGATAGTGTGTTTTTCAACGAAAGTATTACTTTTTTTATCTCATATCTCAAGAAAATACTTTTCATATTATGTTTGGTTAATGTTTTGTCAATTTGCTTCATTTTATTCAGTGAATGAATAAAATGTTTGATTAAATTCTCGGTCGGAGTATTGTGTCACTAGTAATTTTATTATTTATTTTTAATTATTTAATACTTTTTGGGATATTATTAGCTACAGTTTTGTTTTGGATAATGTTCCACGCTGCTTTGCATTTGTTTTTACTATTTGAGACATACTTGTAGTTGCTAATCTTTTGGGATTTACTAATAACTTTTTTTAGAATATTAGTATAGAGGTGATATTTTGACTTGTTTGATTTTTTTTCATTAGGTCTTGATGTATAGTAATTGTACCTCAACTTCCTTTTTTGTTTTATAAGACTTTTTAATCCCTACTGTAATCCATTTAGGGCCACAAGTTTTAATCTGACGTAACTTCGTAATTTCTTCGTTTTTAGAATGTTAGTATAGAAGATATATTTTGACTTGTTTGATTTTTCCACTAGGTCTTGATGTATAGTAATTGTACCTCAACGTCCTTATTGTTTTATAATTTTTAATCCTACTGTAATCCATTTAGGCCACAAGTTTTAATCTGACGTAACTTCGTGTGGTCATCCGCGAGGAGCGTAAACTTTGTGTGGTCGTCCGCGGTCTCCAAAAGAGAGATTGAGCACATTTTAAACGACCACAAAGCCCAAAATTTCCTTGCCCTATAATCGACCCATAAACCAGACTGATAAAAGCGTTTCTTAGATATGTGCCTTGTCATTCTGGCACAGATGTCTCCGGAAGGCAAGGAGATTTTTAACTTTCGGCGCATCTGCAACCTAACGGAGATATGCAGTTGAAGCCCACGATCTAGGGGCATCGTTGGCCAGTGCCACCGATCCCAAGTGTGCAACCACTCGGCCAAAAATTGTTACGCCAGGCCTAGGTGCGTAAAGTGCCTGGGTGACCACTGCACTGACTTCCCCGCACGCCCGAGACGATTGAACCCCGAGCTGCGTCAATTGCCGCGAGGGACACCAGTGAATTATCGCGGGTATTCCAAAGCGCCGCGAAGGGCAGCGCGAGTGAAAGCCGTCCGGACGCGTGGGTCAAGGCAGTGTGTCTCGCTCTCGGCTGCCTGCCCCAAACCCACACCGACCACGGTGTCCACTTCCTCGCTTCAAATCGCCACCAAGCCCGCCCCAGTCACTGGGGCGGCCGAGCAAGTGCTAACCTCCCGCGCCTTCCGCGCTAAAACCCAACGCTTGGGTAAAACCGCCGGAACTTGTTGCCTCACGGCCAGTGTCGCCTTCCAGGCCTCTAAACTGAAGCCCGTCCCACAAGGCTCATCCTTTTCGCCGCTGACTGCTCGCTGTCTGTGGCTTCATCAACATCAACGTTGCTGAGTTATCCTCCTTGGCCCGCAAACTCGCGAAGCCACCTTACCTCAGGACAAGCTCAACGCTACGATTGAGCACATAGGACTTATCGATGCAATCTGATCTTTCCAGTGCGCCTAATCACCTCTTCTAAATACCAGAATGGCGCACAAAATCTCGGGCTAAACCACGCTCTCTGACTATCGCTTTCTTCAACGCGAACGGCCTCAGAGATCAAAAACTAGATTCCTTCCTGCGCAACCATGATGTAGACGTAATGTTAGTGCAAGAGACTTTGAAACCTAGCCATCGTGATCCTAAGATCGCAAATTACACCTTAGTTAGAAATGATAGGTTGACCAGTCCTAGAGGTCCTTGATCTACCACAAAAGGTCCTTGCACTGCGTACCAATCGACGCCCCCAGGTTAACCAACATAGAAGTTTTTATAATATGTAAGGTAGCTCTCTTTGGCCATCCGCCACTTACCATCGTATCGGCTTATCTACCGCCACTCAAACGCATAGTTGAATCAGACTTTGCAAAATTATTTAACCTAGGCTCTAGTGTCATAATAGCTGGAGACCTCAACAGTAAGCATTCCTCCTAGAACTCGCTTACAAGCAATCTCAAAACTCGACTCGGAACATAGACCAGTCCTATTGCAGCTGGGCCAGCCCGCAGGTGAGGTCTTTCAGACGAAAACCATCGTAAGCTCGAGGTTAAACTCGAGTCTATGACCTCCTAGCACTTAGACAAAATCCCGGATAAGATAGGCTCGCCGGATGAGGCAAATGAGGTGATTAGCGCCCTATCGGCCCACCTCACTTCTGCAGTTGAGGAATGCTCTCGTAAGGTTCGTGTGTCGAGCAATCAATACATGAAGCTTTCGAGTAGTATTCGACAACTGATCAGAGCAAAAAACGCGACCCTAAGACAATACGATCACTATCGTACTTTAGATAACAAATTCTGACTGCGCAACCTCCAAAACGAGGTGAAACAGCGCGTTAAAGAGTTTAGACAGGATAATCTGCTGACAAACATCGAGGCATCACAAATTGCCTTCTGGCAGTTGACGCGAGCTCTGAAAGCAGAAAAATCCTCACCTCTGCCGCCTCTCATCAGGCCAGGAAACCCCGATCTCGCCTTTGACGACTCCGAAAAGGCCGAATGCCTCGCTGACAGTTTAGAGAGCCAATGTACTCCCTCTAGCGAACCTACAGATCCCGCTCACCTTGCAGAGGTCGAAGCGGAGGTCGAGCGTGAGTCTGCACTACCAACTGCGGGCGACCCCTAGAACCTGTGACTGTCGACGAAGTCACAGAAGTAATAAAAAGCTTCAAAAAGAAATAAGCACCCGGACCCGATGGCATTAGCAACAGGGTGAAATCTCTCTCCGCGCCGCTAGTATCCCTCCTAGTAGGCATATTCAACGCTCTTCTTTCCAGTTGCTCCTTCCCGGATGCATGGAAAGAGGCAGAAGTAATAGGAATCCCGAAACCGGGGAAACCGCGGAACTTAGCCTCTAGTTACAGACCAATTAGCCTCTTCAGCACACTGGGAAAACTTTACCAGCGACTCGTATTGAATCGACTTCGTAAATACGTCTTCACCAACAAGCTTCTTCCAGACGAGCAGTTCGACTTCACACCTGAACACTCGTGCACCGACCAGTTACATCGCCTCACAGAATACATTCTGAAAGGATTTAACCTCCCAAGTTGTGTGAACCACCCATAACTGGTGCCCTCTTCCTCGATGTCGCTAAAGCGTTTGACAAAGTCAGGCACGACGGCTTGCTTTACAAGCTGTATAAACTCAACGTGCCTGATAGGCTCATCCACATCATCAGAGCCTTTATTGCCAATCGCCACTTTCTCTATCGAATAGAGGGCACTCGCTCTACAAAGCGTCCACTCAAGGCTGGAGTCCCACAAGGCTCCGTCCTCTCCCCACTACTCTTCACAATCTTCACGAGTGACATCCCGAAGCACCCAGTAGTGAATACTGCTCTTTTCGCAGATGACACGGCACTTTTCGTCGCTCATCCCAATACAAGATACCTCACCAAGATGCTCCAAACAGCCGTCCACCACCTAGGCAATTGGTTCCGCTTATGAAAAATCGAAGTGAATCTTGAGAAAAGTGTAGCAATACGCTTTCAAAGGATAGCACTTTCACTAAGCACTTTCAATCGTCAAATCAGAAACCCTAAGAAAAAGTTTGGTAAGATCACCTGTACGGCTGCCAGATCCCCTGGCAATCAACGACCAAATATCTAGGTGTCACATTTGACCACGGTATGACATTCGCGAAACACATTCGCAATGTCCGCAACCGTGCCAAATTTGTCACTAGTCGCCTCCACCCACTAGTGAACAACAGCAAACTGTTCTTAAGACACAAACTCCATCTTTATAAAGCGTGCGTAAGACCTAGTATGTCTTACGCAAACGCAGTTTTGGCGCACGTAAACTATAGTAATTTTTGCGACCTCCAAGTCGTCCAAAATAGATTCATTCGCATAGCCACCGGAGCTCGGTGGTACCAGCAAAACTCCGATTTACACAGGGACTGTCAACTTCCGACGATCTCTGAATCTTCAAGGATATGTCTCGGCGCTATTTCGAGAGGGCCGAGACATATCCAAACCCGCTAGTGGTAAACGCAGCCACCTACGCTCCGACTCCGAACGTTACGCTAACCCTCCGGAGGACCCGCAACGTTCTAATTGAACCCCTGTTCCGCTAGATGCCGACGACCGAAATATCGCCGGCCAGTCACACTCAAACACTACACATTCACCTAGTGCCACAAATACTGTTAGACAACAACGGATGGGACGCAGCGAGTCCACAGACGGACGTGCCGCACACCCCTTCACACCGCGTACACACCGTACACTCACGTCCCTGGGCGGTTCTCACCGCCCAGAACATCGAACGATACGAGTTAGCCGTCCGTCATAGCCGGGGCCCGCCACCCCCTGTTCGGACGGCCGTTAGATAACTCATCCATGTTATGTTAACGTGATCACTGAACTGAACGAAATATTATCCCACTCCCCCAAGATTATCGATTTTAGTGCAACGTCGCGTCTACAACCTTGCACTAAAATAAATAATCTCCCTCCCCCCCTTTTTATAGCTCCGAGTTCGATGAAGCTGTAAGAGCCGCATAGACTAACACCATTAACATTACAGAAACTAGACTAGACTTTCGCCAAATTTCACAAAATGAATATTGTCTACTTGTGGATTGGGAAGAAATAGCAGTTAAGCGATAAGTCGTTAAAATATAGTACATGAATACTTTTTGGCCTTAAAACATATCACATGGAATGTTACAGAAAAACTTGTTGGCATATACAAAAACCTAGTCAAAATAAATACT